>JAVYIG010005193.1:0-142570 GCA_035222895.1 Strongylocentrotus droebachiensis
CCCTTCATCTTTCCCGTCCCCTCCCCCTCGCTTCTACTTGTGTGGATAGGGAATGCATTCTGGGACCAGTTTCTATACAATATCGAAATGACTTCTTGACTTCGTTCCACCTCTATACCTAGCTCACCCTTAAACTTCCCAGTTGTCCCATTTTCTAAGATATAGGATACAACAATCGATTGATGGACTAAACGAATCAGAAAAATACTCGAACTCTGAAGCAAACAAGAAAGGAAAAGTGTAGAAAAAGAAAATCTACAAAAAATGGGACTGATCTTTGATTTAGTAATAAGGAGTGTAATGCGCCTGCACTAAGTAGCTTATTAGCCTTTATTTCCTGGGTGATCACCCCCCCCCCCCCCCCCCATTTTTTAGCCATTGAATAACGAATAGTTCATTTCATGATTTATTTGTTACAACCAAAAATAGACGATCCTGAATTAAAGACTACGTCATTTGTCCTCGAGCAAAAATGAATATACTTCGGATACGTTTTTAGAATAGTGCTCCTTTGCACCAGCGCGGTCCGCATTCAGCGACAATCTCCGTGCCTTTTACACTACAATGAATCCCTGGTTTCATAAAGTCATCACGAAATTGGCAACGTTATATCGCCCTTTTTCGGATACCAATAATCTACGTGATTCCGGCCAGGATCAACGCACGTACAAAGCTTGCATTGGGAATAGTGCACGCACAAGCTACACTATAGCTACTGTGTGCATTATAAATTCACAATGTAGCTTTGCCTAGACAGGAGCTAGACTGAATCTTGGTGTTTTCTCTGCAAAATAATGCTGAATACTGAGTTTTCCTGCTAATCTACAACAGTATGGGTAAGTTTAAGAATCATCTACCTTATTTACAATATGTACATAGATCTACTCGATGTCTAGATAGTTATTTATGACAGTGTTAACTGGGACTTAAAACACATTCCGACAGGATAAGACTGAACATGTATGATCCCATGTACGTAATTTGATGTAGGATCTTGATGGGTTTATGGGGCAGATATCATTCGAAGCAAAATTTGTCCATTTACATACACATTAACTCTGCTGTGATTATAGTATCATTGCTCGCAGGATTTAATGTTTTATTCTTTTTAGAACATACTGCATAAAAACCCAGCATATTAACGAATTACGCTTAATCGATGTCATGTCTGCGTCTGTGACTGTGTGATTTTATGTTGACAGTTGTTGATATTCATTTTTTTAATTTTTTATAGACTCTAATTCAAAATTGTCTTTTTTAAATTACAGATATAGACGCAACATGACAAATGAGTAGTTTCCATATCGACCTCGTTCTTTATCATCATCTTCACCAATATACATCAACGCCACCATCACCATGTCTTTGACGTCGACCTCCGTTTTCGCGTTTGAACTTTGAAGATTGTTGCGAACTCTAATAATGAATTGGATATTGGCATTATCGACATTTGTTCTGTCTTTGAACACTAGTCTCATCGAACTTTGAATAAAGGTAAGAACCTCCTTTTTACCTTCTTCGATTTGCGTTTCGTCGTTTGCAGGTCTGATCCTGACTCCGATTAATGATGACCTAACCTATCGTTCTGTCTTCAATCACCCTCGACGTCAAACTCTATACCGCGTTTCACCATCGCCGAACACGGACTCCGCATCCGATCGACATCGCCGACTCTTGACTTTCGTTCATCATTCATTTTTGAACTGTACTATGATCACCGACATCATCTACGATCTGCCAAGAAGGCAGTCACCAATTTTTTCTTCAAATTTCGTCTTTCGACTGAATTCGAGTACATCGTCAACGAATCTCGCACCTCCGCTGGAAGAACAGTTTTTTTATAATGTACTATGTAATTTGAATATGAGCGGCAGTCTTCCGCTATAGAAATAGACTAACCACTTTAAGATATTGTTGTGTGCTGAAAATGTTTAGTGTCCTGTATAATGATGTTACAAGTGGCAGTCTTCGCTATAGAAATAGACTTCAGTTTTCGACTGTAAATTGTTTTATATATTTTACGCGAGCTAGATTTTAGCTCGTTTGAATAAACGTTTTTTTAAAGTAAACATATTGTTTCCATTGTTTGATGTTTGATACGTCATATGATCATTCAACAATAATGATCAACATGATTGTGATGTCTTTTGTTAACAGATCGTGTTTGCGAGAGAAGCGGCTGAATGGATAATTGAGTTGAAAGTGGACATGCCAGCTCCTGTCATTTTTGCGTCTACTTTGCAGACCACTAGCATGCTATTTCAAAATTAAATAAACAAGGGCTGGCAAATATTATGAGGAATACTGTGTTGAAAGTGCTTTAATTATGTAGTAGATTTGTAAATTATACCATGGTACTGGACCACAATAATACCGTGGTATACCATGGTACTGTACCACGGTAGTATACCACGGTACTGTACCATGGTACTGGAACACAATATATACCGTGGTATACCATGGTACTGTACCATGGTATACCACGGTATTATTGTGGTACAGTACCGTGGTACAGTACCGTGGTATACTACCGTGGTACAGTACCATGGTATACCACGGTATTATTGTGGTCCAGTACCATGGTACAGTACCGTGGTATACTACCGTGGTACAGTACCATGGTATATACCACGGTATTGTGGTCCGGTACCATGGTACAGTACCGTGGTAGTATACTATACCGTGGTACTACCGTAATAATTGTCATGGTACTACCATGGTAGTACCATGGTTATGTACCGTGGCCAATATACCGTCTACCATGGTACAGTACCATACCATGGCACTACCATGGTACTACCGTGGTACTACCATGGTACTACCATGGTTTTTTTTTGTAAGGGTATAGATATTATTATGAAAATTACATATTTTATAACAGAACGTTGATAGGAATAAATGGAAGAAAAACTGAGAAGAGAATTAAGTATAGGAAGGCATGTAAACTTATAAAGAGAAAGTTAACTCAATTACATATTCCGAGCCCTCCAGGGCTGTCCTGGGCTGTGCATGTGTTTACGATTGCATCATAAAAATGACAAAGTCTAAAATAGACAGCGCGTACATTCATTAAAAACAAGCAAAATCAACAAACAAACAGCAGCTTCATCCGACAACATTGTCATGGGGAAGATACAGATCTTACCTATAGCAACAGCTAAGGCGTGTACGTTATACCCCCCTTCGTGCCCCATTTAATACACTGTTTTATTCTATTTTTCTTCCTTCCGTATAGCTCCCTGTACCAACGGTGACCTTCAATGCCCCATCAGCAAAGCGTGTTACCTCCCTCAAGCTGTATGTGACTCTTATGACGATTGTGGTACTGGTTTCGATGAAATGGAATGCCTAGAATTAGGTAAGTTTACTATTGTATCCAAATGTCAAAATTTGTATATGATCTGCGGATTCATTAAATGTTTTTTGAAGTGCATGACTAGGAAATGTCAGACAGCAAATTGCATTCACATATATTTTGTTCAATTGCTTGCCATTATCGTATACGCAGTCGGAAAGAAAAGTTAATAATTTTGTCTAAATACTACAATAGCAATATATCATTATCCATAATACTATGAAAGCACGAAGCATTCACTTATTTTGATGTCATTATTCATTATTCTTTACTCGTAATGTCTAAACATTATCCGATGCTTTCTTATTGAAAGACTAACTTCAATCACTGACATTTCTGCCATGCTTTTGATTTTCCAACGTAAAAATAGTAAACGCAATCTCTTGTACCACATTATAGAAACATTTTCTTTTCAATGTAGGAATGATATTGTTGATATCAGAAGCAGCATTGTCATGAAATTTACATGCGCTTGTTACGATTTTGCCAAAATAAATTGCTTCAATGTTGATGGCTTAATTATTTTTTGTTACTATGCTAATGATTTACGGATATTTTTACCTGAATTCATTTCTCCAACAAAAGTGTGCACTACCTCCACTCCTTTGCGAGTATTCGTACCATAATTGTAGTAAAAGAGATTGCATATGTCATATTATAGAGCTAGGATGGGATCGACTTGAGTAGGAACGACATTGTGTGAAATTCACTTTATCTAGTTAAGGGTATGGTAGGTCAAATTGCTTCAATGTTGATCAGAGTTACCAAGGTAATGATATAGTGGAATGTAAAAACACATTTCCTGACCTTGTTCGGATCGCCATAACCATCACGTTAATTAGTGCTTGTTAACCTCAACATGAGGCAAAGCGAAGTAAGGGAGTGAGTTGCAATTAAGCTTTTCATTATAAAAGAAAGTGCATGCCTGTATATACACGTCGCATAGAGCAGAAGCCAGGGTTGAACTGTGAATTGCCAGTCGAAGAGAAGTTTATGATATTTTATTGCATGCACTCTAGAAGCATTAGAAACATAAAGGGCATTTTCTTTTCTTTAGAATAGTTCAAGTTTAGTAAGCTGTATAGTCACTTAACATATATCACATAGTCTGATTGGTCGATTAAAATAATGATAACAAATAATAAATTATAAATAATATACTCTTATTTCCGCCAGGGTAGTCTTGCTAATAATAATAATATTAATACTGAATTTTCTGCGAGTCCCACAATTATTATTAGTCAAACATTTGCCAGGTAACTGGGATGGAGAGTGGCAAATGTGGATAGACGTTAGTGACGGACTGGGATTGGAACCCTTAATCCTTATATAGAGAGTCAAATGAATGAACAACTATATACTACGACACCCCACGATGTTTCTGTGATATGTCTGGTTTTGTTGTAATTTCTATTCTCACCCCAATAGATGAATGCAATGAAACAATATATGCCCCGTTTGATAGTGACTGCAGTGCCGAAAGGAGAAACGGGACTTTCGATTCAAGGGGCCTAGACTTCATTTTCAACGGGGAGTTTTTCTTCAACATACCACTATTTGGAATCGAGTCTGAGTCTCCAATAGTAGTTTGGATTGACAGAGTAAGTTGAAACGAAATGAACACAGAGGCCAGAGGGTTTGGGGATCTCCAACACATATGATGTGATCTAGTACTGGAGCGGACCCAGGATTTTGTAAACAGAAGGGGGGGGGGCATAGTTCAGAAAAACTTTAACATGCAAACAAGTAAGGGGGAAATCGCATATGTCGGTGAAACAAAAAACATTGCCAAGCACATAATCAAACATTTTTTTTTTCCCACCTGCCATTTTTAGTAGGAAATCTGCAATTTCGATCGAATATTTTCATCGAAGGGGACGGGGTTGGGTACTTGTTTTCTTTTATGTATACCTAAGGTACGCCACAGGAATTTTAAAATAAGGGGCAAGGGCCGATTTCGCCTCCCTATTTCCCACTGATATACTGAACTTTTCATCTATGAGGTCCTATTTTTGTAACTGTTGCAGGCCTCTAGTCTAGCAAAACGTCTAATTGCACCACACACCTGGAAAGGATTCCTGATATCAATTTTTGTTTGTCAATTATACCCGAAGAAAATAGAGCATAGATAAATAAAGACTGAAAAAAGCAAACATATTATGACAATTAATTGTTTTTATATGATTTGAAAAGAAAATACAGTATCTGGCTACTCATTGATAAAAAAGCATTAAGCAACAAACCCTGACTAAAACAACATTTAAGTAGATTAGGGAAGAGATGCTTTTAAGGTGGTTATAGAACCCCATATCTTAGAGCGCCAAGAGTGTGAAGTCTGAACAGAAATGAGAGTTAGACAGGAGCCCACTATTCATATTTTACGTTATTATCACAATGATGATGATGATAATTGTAAGTATATATTCTTATTAATAGTAGTATCATTACTATTGTTATTATTGTTGCTACTTTTACCGTTATACTACTATTAATTTTATTATTATCATCATTATCATCAATATTGTCATTATCATTAAAATGTTATTAATATCATTTATTTTTATTAACATCATGATGATTACTTTTATTTGTATCTTTTTGTTTTCTGTTCCATCATTATGATTATTTTTTACGTTGATTGTTCTATTTCTTCTAGGTGTATCTTAATTGGGGAAGGAACCGACAGTCCTGGCCATCTACCGTTTTGACAGAACAAGGATTTTTCATGCTAAGGATATCATCCATCTCCAACGTCGGTAATGTCACCGATTTAACAGTTGTTACACTTCAACTGACAGCAAATGTAAGAACGAGCTTTATATCATTTATAGTGTTTTAGGATAAACTTGATTTGCGTTAAGTTGAATATTAAATTTAAAAAATGGAGTCAACATTTTTCCTATTGTTTTGTCGATATTGTATGAATTATGCAGTATATTATAAAACAAAATCCTGGTACTCGCATCCACTGCAGGATCATGGAAAATAATTATGAATAATAAGAATAATGATGATGATGGTGGTTGTGAAGAGGATGATAATAAGAATGAATGATATGAATAATAACAATGATAATAACAATAATATAACAGTACTACTACTACAAATAATAATGATGATAAGAATGATAATGATAATAATGAATAATAATAGCCTAATAATAATAATATTAAAACTACTACTACAACTAATACTACTTATAATAATAATGAATGTATGTAGCGAAGTTAGCATAAGAGATTTGGACAGAGATGCAGCGCGATTTGCCTAGTTGATGTCTTAACTATAAACGTATTTATTCCACTTTCTCTGTTACAAACAATACGACTGTAATAAGTCATGAGAGGAATGGACAATACAAATAATCAATGAATAAAGGGGCTTTCACACCGGGCCTTGCGTAGAGTTGCGTAGTGTTGCGTACCGACTACGCCGAGCGTACGCTACCCTACGCAGGCCTACGGAGGGACACAAATGGGTACGCGAGATGGACGCAAAGAATTAAACATGTTTAATTTTTTTCGCGTACCTTCGGCGTAGAGACTATAAGCAGAAAGTACGCAATTTGTACGCAAGTCTATGCAACACTACGCTACTGTACGCCAAGCCTACGCAACAGCGCGCTACCCTACGCCAGTCCTACGAAGCAGTAAAAGCTTGCTCACACAGTAAGTAACCGTACGCAACCGTTGGCAAACCTGTACGCCAGGCCTACGTAAACGTACGCAACCCTACGCCGAAGCAACATTTTTAGTTACGCGGTGCCTATGCACAGGGTACGTAACCATACGCCGTCGTACGCCAGCCTACCGTAACCTACGCAGGGAATACGCCGAAGCAACATTTTCTTTCATGAATACGCAGCCCAATTTCGGCGTAGTCGGTACGCCACACTACGCAACTCTACGCGGATCCGGTGTGAAAGGAGCTTTAAGAGTGCATGGTGGAATGTCCACTGCAGGATGTTATGACGAGTAAGAAAGAGAATACCAAGAAATAGACAGCAAGATGAAACAATATGAAAGCAAGTGAAACTAGATGATGCAATCCAATAGTGCATTACATGTACACTATACAATCTAGCATTTCAGTACGCTGCAGTGAAAGTAATGATAACTAATTTGGAAATTACAACCCTTGAAATACATCACTTCTTACACACTGGTTTTAGATCGCGAATGTGAAGAGAACTCTGAAGGATTAATTTATATAGATTTATTGATCTATAAATCATCAGAGCCGCCACTAAATGTGTTCAAATGCTATATTACTTGAACTTTTACTTATCCCTATCCGTAGAGCTATACTAATACTTATCCTTACCCTTATCCTTAAACTTATAATTTTCCTCATACTAATACTGACGGTTCTTTATACTTATGCTTACATAACAGGAATCTCTTAGTGAAATTGTGAAGAAGCTACGTGAGCCCTTGGAAATTGACCAATTTGGAATTCGCAGCATACAGGTCAATCTCAGTTTCGTGAGGGATGCAGAACCAAGCAATGACTCTCCTTATACTGCTCCCGAGTTCCTCGAATATGGCACTGTAGAAGTAGAATTCGTCAGGTAATATAAAAAAGACTCAAAACAGAACAGAAACTCCGTTCACATATATATAGGTATAGATAAATGTACATGTACTGGGGCGACGGGGACACCATCAAATAGGGCACTTTCTGGTGAGTAGCTCCAGGTAATTGTTATTCGGTTGAACAATTTCTAGTGAGCCTTGGCCGCAATTTATCCACTTCGGAATTATGTTCTACTTAGAAGATCAGCTTTGCACTGACATTATAACGTACTCGTTCATAGTATTAAAACAAAAAGAACGCCACGAGAAGTTTTCTGCACCAGGGAATCTGTACTATTAAGTGATTATTTGAATAAGATTTTAAATATGATAGCAGGCCTATCTCTGTTTTGACGCGACTATCAGTATAGTAAATACTCAAGGTACTCTTCATTTCTCAAATCTATATTGTTTCCTCCTCTTTTTATTCTCCTTAGATATTTTGATGGATGCCCCGGTATACAATGCTTAATGGCAGCATGGCCCTACCTGAGAAGGAACGGTGCTACGTCGTGTCAGCCTCTCGAAAGGAGGTTATTTGTGTCCTCTATGTATGGAAGATGCATCTGTACGTATTCAAATACTTCTTATAAACTAAAATAAGAATTATATCGACCTAGATCTATTTCGAAAAGATGACAGTCTTGCAATACATTGATTTTTTGTAGGAGCCTACTTTGATTTTAATGTGCTGATATAATGTGCAATTTGCTGAGTCTACGATTGGTTGTCAAAAAAATTACTGGCATGAGTATATTACCAACCTGATGTATGTTGGCGATTAATGATTTTTCTTCTGAAGGATCTCCAGCATTTGTTAAGTAATCGTTAAAATTGGTGAAAATTGTCCATTTATTAAATTGCTGTTGCACATAAGCCGAATTAACCTGGCTCGATACGATGATGTTGGATAAAATGCGAAGATTAAAAGGACGTGTTTCTTCTAAAACAGAAAATGATTCATTATAAGCGTTTTTTGTTGCAATCCCTGCACGCATAGCTTCGCCAGAAATAGTCTTCATCTCTGAAAACCAAACTGGTTATCCAAGCGATAACATCTTGATCTCCTGCGATGCCAGAGGGAGACCACAACCTGTAGTCTCCTTGTTACCCGTCGTAGATCCAGAGTCGACGGCTGAAGTGGGTCTATCACCATCAGCCATTCAACTAGTCCCATTGTCAAACGGAACCGACATTACGTAAGGAAAATGCATAACATAATCGCATAGACTTTCGAAAATTAACAAACAGTCTCAAACTTGTTTTGTACCTAATGAAATGAAACGTAATATACGTAATCCAAACATTGATTTCTATTATATATTCAGTAGGGTATTGAAATTCCTTCGAGTTAATTTCTCGATTTTGTTTGCAATCGTGTTTCATATATATTTTATAAAGATGATACATCATGAGAACTGTTGAATGCAATCATATAGCCTAGTTACTACATCGCGAGTCAAAAAAAGTTTACACCTAGAAAATTGCTAATTATTTTAAGAATCATCTATGAACAGTAAATTATTATACATCTTATGAAAGAGTGTTTTTATCCCAAATCATTTGGTATCATTTTTGTGTGGTATGTGTTTACGCTCGCATGAACAGGAGGCATTGTTTGCGAGAGTGCAAAATCGACTCGCGCCAAAGTTGCTTATGTGATGTTTGAATAAAACAATTGGGATTTCGGTATTAATTCGGTCTTTGCAGATACAAATAACATCATTAACAAAATTAATCATGCCACACATCAAATATCGAATATCAACGAACATTTTGTGCGCGCGTGTGTGTCGGTGTGTGACTTTGCTTCTGCAAAATATATAATGCATTTCATTTGATACATTCAATTCCTTCTCTCACTCCGCTAATCCAAACATAATACATACTGTAGGCATCACTTTGGCGCAAGTCGATTTTTGCACTCTAGCAAACAATGCCTCCTGTTCATCCAAGCGTGAACACATACCACACAAAAATGATACCAAATGATTTGGGATAAAACATTCTTTCATAAGATGTATAATAATTTACTGTTCATAAATGATTTTAAAAATAATAAGCAAATTTCTAGGTGTAAACTTTTTTTTTGACTCACATGGTATACATCATACAGCTCTATAGTACAAAGTATGAGTTTGAATGCAATCATATAGCCCAGTTACTATACATCATGCAGCTCTATATTACGAAATATCAGTATACGAATGGTAGCCCAGTTATGCAGTTCCATGGTACGAAGTATCAGTACGAATGTAATCATATAGCCCAGTTACTATACATTACACTCTATAGTACGAAGTATCAGTATGAATGCAATCATATAGCCCAGTTACTAAACATCATACAACTCTAGTACGAAGTATCAGTACACGAATGATAGCCCAGTTATGCAGCTCCATGGTACGAAGTATCAGTACGAATGCAATCATATAGCCCAGTTACTATACATTACACTCTATAGTACGAAGTATCAGTATGAATGCAATCATATAGCCCAGTTACTATACATCATACAACTCTAGTACGAAGTATCAGTAGCCTACACGAATGATAGCCCAGTTATGCAGCTCCATGGTACGAAGTATCAGTACGAATGCAATCATATAGCCCAGTTACTATACATTACACTCTATGGTACGAAGTATCAGTATGAATGCAATCATATAGCCCAGTTACTATACATCATACAACTCTAGTACGAAGTATCAGTACACGAATGATAGCCCAGTTATGCAGCTCCATGGTACGAAGTATCAGTACGAATGCAATCATATAGCCCAGTTACTATACATTACACTCTATGGTACGAAGTATCAGTATGAATGCAATCATATAGCCCAGTTACTATACATCATACAACTCTAGTACGAAGTATCAGTAGCCTACACGAATGATAGCCCAGTTATGCAGCTCCATAGTACGAAGTATCAGTACGAATGCAATCATATAGCCCAGTTACTATACATTACACTCTATGGTACGAAGTATCAGTATGAATGCAATCATATAGCCCAGTTACTATACATCATACAACTCTAGTACGAAGTATCAGTAGCCTACACGAATGATAGCCCAGTTATGCAGCTCCATGGTACGAAGTATCAGTACGAATGCAATCATATAGCCCAGTTACTATACATTACACTCTATAGTACGAAGTATCAGTACACGAATGATAGCCCAGTTATGCAGCTCTGTGGTACGAAGTATCAGTACGAATGCAATCATATAGCCCAGTTACTATACATTACACTCTATAGTACGAAGTATCAGTACGAATGCAATCATATAGCCCAGTTACTATACATTACACTCTATAGTACGAAGTATCAGTACACGAATGATAGCCCAGTTATGCAGCTCCGTGGTACGAAGTATCAGTACGAATGTAATCATATAGCCCAGTTACTATACATTACACTCTATAGTACGAAGTAACAGTATGGATGCAATCATATAGCCCAGTTACTATACACACTCTATAGTACGAAGTATCAGTACACGAATGATAGCCCAGTTATGCAGCTCCATGGTACGAAGTATCAGTACGAATGCAATCATATAGCCCAGTTACTATACATTACACTCTATAGTACGAAGTATCAGTACACGAATGATAGCCCAGTTATGCAGCTCCGTGGTACGAAGTATCAGTACGAATGCAATCATATAGCCCAGTTACTATACATTACACTCTATAGTACGAAGTATCAGTACACGAATGATAGCCCAGTTATGCAGATGCGTGGTACGAAGTATCAGTACGAATGCAATCATATAGCCCAGTTACTATACATTACACTCTATAGTACGAAGTATCAGTACACGAATGATAGCCCAGTTATGCAGCTCCGTGGTACGAAGTATCAGTACGAATGCAATCATATAGCCCAGTTACTATACATTACACTCTATAGTACGAAGTATCAGTACACGAATGATAGCCCAGTTATGCAGCTGCGTGGTACGAAGTATCAGTACGAATGCAATCATCTGGCCAGTTTACACCATACTCTATACGAAGTATCAGTATGAATGCAATCATATAGCCCAGTTACTATACACCACACTCTATAGTACGAAGTATCAATATTATTCCTGGTTTTAGCCAAGCCGTCACGATAGGGCGTTAAAGCATTCAAGGACTCCTTCCTACCGGGCATTCATTTACCTCACCTGGGTGGAGTGAGGCAAATGTAGATTAGTATTGTGACATGTTAATATGATAAATTCTAACATCTCCCTGGTAGTTCATTGACTCTAAATAAAAGGTGTTTATTCAAAATGAGATATGATCAAATGGTAATGACAATATAGGATTCATCTGTATATAATCGTTAATCCACTGTCGTCAAATAATGAGTGAATGCTTGTGAGTAGCCTACATATATGCAGCTTCACCTTCCTCAATTGTTTCCCTTCTGCTCTGACAGATTTACCTGCACTGCTGAAAACCTTGCTGGTACAGCCACTTCAACGGTACAAGTGACAGCACTAGGTATGGTTACATTAAGTTTTCCCAGTGACGTACCTACAGAGGGTCAAGGGTAACGTGCCCCCTCCCCCATCGCATGATGACAGAAAACAAAAATAAAGACAAAGGCGAGAAAGAGAGCAATGAATATGGGAAAACGACAAGGAAATTAGACTAAAGGACCCTTCCGAATCCTCCCCGTTCAGTAGCCTTAATTGTTTATTCGCATCTTTGATTTTCCGAGATAGACCGGGTGCCCCCTCCCCCATCATGCCAGTGCCCCACAATGCGTGGACCCATGCTATGCTACTGCGTATTCCTACTTTAATTCAAGAGTTTATGTCTGACTCAACTGCACACAGCAGAGGTCCATATTTTAATAAGTTAACATTTAATGAAACATACAACCACTGACAAATAAACATTAAAAAAGAAGAAAATTAGTAGTCTGTACCAAAGAGAAAGTGTATATATACATTTACATTGTAAAAAATGTTACACGAACAATGTTTAACAAAATAGGTGTCAGACCAACTTTGAGGCAATTACAGGCCAATCATGGGCAATTTTTACCCAATATGTTTACAGCGTTCCATTTCAACCATTTGTCTATAGCGTATACGAATAAATCAAACATGAGATTTATTAATACAGCCTGACCACCTTTAAATAGTATTAAGTAGTATAATGTATGCAGTATATAGTAATAGATGCACGTACGTTGAACTGCGCTATTCCGTGGCAGCTGGTGCAGAATTGTGATCTTTTCTATGAATGCATTCTGTCTTTTATCTTGAATCCTAGATTACCGATGTCCTGGTTTAGCTGATGCCCTTGTGGACTTCCAGCAGAACCAGCTGACGGAATGTCCATCCGTTCTTCAATTACCGGTTGAAGGGAATATCGGCTGGTCTTTCTTTTCACTCAACGTCTTTCAAGACGGCATCTTGCAGTTCTTGCCCCTGGAGTTGTTCATGCCTAACCCAGAGCTCCAGGTTCCTTCCGTCATTACGTTCCGGATTACGATCACAACCGAGCCGGTAATAGTAGCAATCCCCCAGCGTAGAAGACGTGATCTCTTCAAGATTCTGTACGAAAGAGATTATCGCAACGTCACTCTCGACAATGGTGCCATCACTGTAGAATTCTCACCGCCTGTATTCGTTTCGCAGGCCACACCGCTTTTCATCAACCTGCTCACTTTGGATAACACACCTCTGAATCTTCAATTTAACGACGGAATGCAAGGACCGCTCTCATACCTCCAGTGTCCTCTATCGCCTCCATTGAACCCTACTGACAATGCATCGTGCTACGATCAGCTGGATACGTGGGCCGCCATGGAGGAAGAGTTCATCGGGTTGGGGTGTGCAGAAGATGCTTCATTATCATTCCGCACCTACGAAGTATGCCTACGTACTGGTGATGCCCGTAAGTCAAAATACATTCCCCAAAATGGCAACTAGCATGAACAAATTTTAGAGAACATCCTGTAGAGTCTCAAATTAATTAAAATATACACTAATTCAAATTGTTATAATATTAATGGACCGCCTGTCACAAACCTATTTGCCAAATATAGGTCCTTGTACGCCATGTTGGCAAAAGCTTAATGCGCAAACATTAATATGTTCTTTGGATTTGACTAATGCCCTCAGTTTGTATTTTGTTTGATTTCAAAATATTATGCATATGATTGTCAGTTCATCGCTTTTCTTCAAATTGGAGTTGACTGAATCTCGATGAGGCGAATGATCGTAATTTGTGATGCTTCCTATTCCCCCAGCTCTTAAAATTATTGAAATGACTGTTTATCCATCTTGAATTAATCGAAATCCGAAATTCACTTATCTCTAACAAATTCTCATTTTGTCCTCATCTCTCTCGATAGAGCCTGTTGTCACCAATGAAGTGTCCGTTCCCCTTCTGCAGTTTTTCAAAAACTACGATATCCCCTGTCCAATAGAGGGCGCTGTACGTCGCCAATGGTTGCGCACTTCCAGTCGTGGATTGAGGACCCCCTACGAATCCCCGTCGCCGTTTCTACGCTTCCAACCGTTCACCGCTGCTGACATGGGTTATTACCACTGCGAGGGGTATGGTGGCGGGGCTTACCGCGATGAAACAGTCGCTACCGCTCCTGTTCTCCTGGCTGTTAAGGGTAAGAAGGGTTCCTGGGTATATCTCTATTCAGACATTGCGCGGTCGACCTCAACAACAGCCGTGGCAAAACTTTGCGCATTAGGTTTTAAAATTTGGATTGGCAAAGGGGATCGAGGGATAGATGTACTCCAAATAGTCATTGTGATTTGTATAATGATTAGAAAGTTAAAGTTACATTCAGACGATACAGATGACCTTATTCTCGAAAGTAATGGCATCGTGATTGTGAACTAAATTTCCTGAAAATGTGAAGCACAAGGCACCCATCTCATTCAATTTTGCCACGGTTTTTTCGGAGTAGATTAACCACCTTCTGTCTGTATGTACCCGCCTCCTTGCATAGGTGCTAGCAGTGAATTTGAGATTGATCTTGATGATTGGGACTTTTTAGGAGAGTCACATTACCTACGGTCGTGGACCGCCTTGTATGTTTGCTTTCAATTTTACAGTCAATGGAATTTACCTTGTTGATAGCGTAGGACTCATTGGGAGAAAGGCATAATGTCATATCCCCTACGCTCACACTGCTGTGGCTGAAAGGTCTAGAAATTTAAGCGTTGGACCTGAATGTTTTAGATGTTTGAATAAAGAATCGCACATATTTAAAGTCCCCACAAAACGTTACAGTAAGTGCAATGTTCATGCAAAAATGATGTGATCAAAAATAAATCGACGCCATCGATTCTCTCTTCAAATAATCTGATAAAAGTTAAACACTTTCTTCGAGAGTAAAGATAATTCTATGGTTAAATTAATTTTAGCTGATTTGATAGGAACAGATTGACATTTTGATTATATGATCCTTCATCTTAACATATTCGCTTAATTTCATTGGTTTTCTTCGTTGCACATATTGCGGGAATTCATGTAATTTAAGATAAGTATTCAAAATATTCATGCATAGGCCTACCCTAATCCCTGGCTGCCTAACAAACTCCTCTACATTTTGTGCTTGTTTATCTTATACAATCTGTTCCTCTCTACCTTAACATACACGCACACAGTTTCGCCCTAATTTCTCTTAATTTCTCTCAATTTCTCTGTTTTAGGAGTGGCAACGATTGCCTTTTCAGTGACGTTCGACATCGACTATATTGACTTTGAGAACTCTGAAATATTTTCTATGTTTGCTTCCATGTTCAGAGGACCAGTAAGTGCATTTTCTCATCTTTAAACACCAAATATTCAATTTTCTCGCTTGGCTTGCTCGCCGAAAGGTATGAATTAAGTGTGCTGTAGTTAATGACACCACACAATGACGTCAATCAACACCATCATTTACAAATAATGAAGAGATTACGCGCTCTTACCCTCTCACGCAAATAATATAGAGCCTAGATAAGTTTTTTGCTACTGACCCGGAGCCGCCCCCGCCCCCCAAATTTAGATACGCCACTGAAATGAATCGTCCCGAACTTCAGTAACTGGTGTGCGGTTTGCATGCGACGAGCCATTTAAAAGTGATGTCATTCAAAAAGTGAATGTTATATGAGCAGTACATACACTGCTCTCTGAATTACTGACGTATGGACTAATTATCTTTACCACTGTTCACAGGCTTAATTAGCGTATGTAATAACGCATATACGACTCCTGCGACGGGCATTATACTTCAAGATCAAGCGCTTTTCTGGAGAGTAAAGACAACTGACAATGAGCAACTTACCTTTTCATAAATTCCTTTGGAGTTGTGTTAATTACGATTACAGTGAAAATCTTGATTGGAAGACATTCTGTAAAGACATACATCGATATGATAATAGTAATAACGACGGTGACAATAATAGTAATAATAGTAGGGTGATCACGCTTCCTGTGCACACAGTCTGCCCCATGCACATACACACACACACACACACACACACACACACACACACGCACACACACACACACACACACACACACGCACACACACACACACACACACACACACACACACACACAACAGCAGTCAGTTGGTAGAAATAGCAATTTTCGTAAATTTATTTAAAAAAAACTGAACAATATTTTTAAATGTTTATTTCACATATCTTTCAAGCATACCTTTAACTACAATTCTGTGTAGTTTCATTGTTATAGGCATGTGGGAAATATGTTAAATTATTAATTAGAATATTGTCTTTTCAGCCATGTGTGACATGGCCCGCTGATCGCCCATTGACTGTTATTCTGCGTGGTGAAAATGCACTTCAATGTATAAAACTCCCCTACAAAAATGCAATATCCTCATGTGTTTCACTCATTGAATCAATTTGTTATTTACACTGAAGGTAGCTACAACTGTACTGGGGTCACCAAATTTTGTTTTTCTCTGAAATTCAGTCCCTGTGGAATGTTATGGCCTGTTGAATTTAATGGTTTCTCGGAAAATCGTCATAAATCCTCAAATCTGACATTTTTTTGAAAGAAACTATATTGTGATGTAGCTGAAAGTCTGCAGATTCTTATCATTTGTTCGGTTTTTCTGTATAATTTGTGAAACATATGAGGAAATAGCTGTAACGGTGATCCAAGTAATTTCCATCGCCATATTTTATTGGCATTGCAAAAAAAATATTTGGAATTTAATGTTAATATTTGGTGTAAATATGATCTATAAATATATGATTTAAAAAAATGCCAACAAAATGAACAGTTTGACTTTCCTATATATATAATTAGCTGAAATGACCTAATTTGCATATTTGATGAATATTCATAATTTTTTTTTTCTTCAAAAAAAATATAATTCCATACCTGTCTGATATACATAGGTTTCATTGATGTATCATGTTCGGTTTTGATTTGATTACATAATGCGCATATTAATTAGACGGACTCATAATTATTTTCACAACTTTTTCATATCTGCAGATTCGCAAAAATGGCAAAAATTACTTATTTTGTTTGCTTCTGTTTTCAAAACGGTAATAGATATATGAATTTTCTTTTTTGTATTTTTTACCACAAAGATGATATTTTAGTGTCTGATAATTTAATTTATTATTTGTGTCCAAGAAAGTGATGAATTAAGTTGTCAACTTTGTCGAATTTTGCCATTTTTGCCAATTTGACCATTTCTGGCAGGTTTTTCGGTAATTTTGCGATATCAAAAAAATGGTATAAAATCACAACGCATTGACCGATTTCAATTCTGTTTTTTGTTTTTTGAAGCTTTCATAAAGCTTGATCATTTGCAATCATCATATAACATGTGTTTGTTGTACTTATTTGTGGTGTGCTATACCTAATAATAGGAATGATTGAAAGAAGAAGAAGAAGATGATGATAGTAACAATATGTTAAAATCAAACTTCTCATTCCATTTCAGTTACAGGAGGCCTTTTTTAATGACGACGGCGGTCTGATATCCAGGTCCTTGCTCGATGACATAGAGAGCAACGAGTTCCCCACCATCGTAAACACACGCAATGGCAGCACGATCGTCGACTACGTCATCAACTTCAACAGCAGCATGTGGAACGACAGCGTGAATACGATTGTGAACGCAACTGCATCCCTCCTCGAGTTTTCCCTTGCCCTGCCCTTTGGAGACGGTCAAAGCAGTAGCTCATCCATCGTACCGGGGAGCATCGTCGTGAGCAGTGCATGTACGCAGTTCAAATCGTTTAAAGCGTTTCTCAAAAGGGCATTAACTCAATGCAAATTTGTTAAACATAAATGCCCTAATGGATCTCAGCAGACGTTTGAAATGCAAGAGCGTATTAACGCTCCAATCGAGAAACGTTGAACTCCTGAATAAAACTCAATTGAAATTGTCGTCAGATTGCTTTGATTATAGTAGATAGAATAACAAGAACCAAACTAGTCTAAGCTGATTTGATATTTTACTTCTCAAAATATAAAATAGTAAACAAACTGAGAGATGGAAAATAATTGGTATCCTTATTGAAGATCAGAATGAGTAAATGAATGACACAAACTTTATCATTAGACTAATATTCATTAATAATCTCGACACATCAACATAGTAAGGTGTTTGGCCGTTGCACACGAGGCATGATTTATCTAAGGTAGGACTGTGTCAACGACTGGTGCGGTCTTGTCTTTGACGCACGGTGTGAGAGTAACATTGTACAAAAAGTGAAGGAAAAATTAGCAGTACTAACAAAGCGTTGTATTACCGGCGTATTTCAGCTAATTGCCTTCGAAATGACGCCTCGGGTGCAAAGAGTGTTGAACTAAGAGACCTTGAAGTAGTGTTGGGACGCAGCTAATTAGTCCCGAAATAACCGCTGCTGAATGTTCTTTTGAGTTATTCCAACGAATCACTTTCATGTTACCTCAAGTAAATCCAATTAGTTTGTCCCATGTAAATGAACCTTTTCTCTTTTTCTGAATGAAATGCTTAGCATCCTGTCTGGAATCGGTAGTCACTGGTACCTTTGGAACCCTGAACTTTCCCGCTACACCTCTGGACCAGACCGCTGACAGCCAAGAACGGTGTAGTGAATACAGTAACAACAGTAAGTCGACAATCACTGATGACTGTAGCATGGGTTAGCCATTGAGGGGGCACTGGTATAATGAGGGGGAGAGGTGGCATCGATCGGCCTTACTTGGTGGATGGCCGACACAGTACGTAACAAGGCCATCGATGAGGGCCTGAAATGGAGTCCTGGCATCCCTTTTTTCCTGTGACACCGTACCCCTCTAGCTACATCCCTGATAACATCATAGATAGTATCTTGGGATATTTAATGAAAGTTCTAAAAAATAATCTTAATAATTTGAAGAAAGCCTCAAGGCATGGGCATATAAGGCGAAGGAAGGGGTTGCAGCCCTTTGAGAATTTTGAAAGGACTAATATTCGGACAGTGATGTGGTGTCTTGGTAGGTTTGGGTCGGATTCGTCTTAATATAGGTTGTTCATATCATATTCTTTACAATTTTTTGTTCCTGTTTCTTTATTTTCTATTTTCCCTTTTCTTTTTCTCACTTTTCTCATTCGATAAGGTAACTTAGTAACTTAAAGTCATACACAAAAATATTTATTAATTGTAGCCCCCCTACCAAGAGCTAGACGGACATGTCGTGGGGATCTCCTGTCGGCAGCTATCTGGGACGATCCCGTGTTCCTAGATTGCTTTGTGGGAGAAGATACTAATGAGGTTTTAGACAACATTGCTAGGGTAAGAAATTAAGTTATTAAGTATTTCATTTTATTAAGATGTAACGCTCTCATTGTATGATTTGCATATAGCCAGATATTTACTACTGAGATGCAGGGTGATGTAGTAGTATTAGTGTTAGATGAAGCATAAGAGGAAGAAAATTGGGTATAAGGAGGAGGATGAGGAGGAGAAAAAGAAAAAGAAGAAGAAGAAGAAGAAGAGGAAGAAGAAGAGAAAGCGAGAGAAAGAGAGAGGGATGGAGTTGAGTGAGAGAGCGAATGGGCGACAAAGATAAAGAGAAAAAGAGTATCATCTCTTTATTCTTAAATAGCTATACACCATGGGGTCGACGCTAAAATTCTAGTAAAAAAAGACGTATGAAATTTCTTATCATATTTGTATAGATTTTTTTCTGTAATATTCAAATTTACATACGCTTGTAGAGCGTTTATTCGGCTTAAAAATGATGTAGTGTAGTATGCCTTCAGTCCCAATATCGAGCTGCTTATGTCATAGCATTTTTGCATCATCAAAGCCCCAGCAAATGATTATGATTTTCATCGTTTTTCATCAAAAATGTACTTATTTATGTGGCACACGTACGCGAAGTATTCTATGTAGTTGAAAAATAATGGTAAACAGTGGCGAATGAAGGGGGGGGGGGCACATTTAGTGGGTCTTGTCCCTTGCCCCTGCCCAACTTGTGGCATACCTTAAGTACACAACAAAAATAGCTCCCAACATTTTTGTTCGGAATTATGCCCTCTTGTAAGATATGAGTTATAATGCTTCTATCTAATTACAGGCAGTTGTGACGTCAGAGAATGTGACCGAATATTCTTACTACGTTGCTGAAGCGACCGCGAATGTCTCCGATATCAACGCTGAAGGTCTCCGAGCCATCTCCGATGCTCTAGAGAAAATCGTCAACGTCGGGAACTCATCGACAGAGGTAATAACACAGATTTTCAAAGATCTGATATAATAATTTTTGGCCACATTAGATATGTTGGTTTTTAGGGCTTGCATAGTTTACGATTAAAATGAGATTAGGTTAATGGTTATAGGATAAGGGTAAGTTAGCTTTTGTATTTGATCCATGGTTGAATTTAGGAATTCGATTATTAACTGTCAATCAATTGTCGTGGGAACACCATCTTTACGAAATTATTCTCATGATTATTATGATTTTTTTTTATCATGACACATTAACAAATGAACGGTTTTAATATCTATACTTCTGAGCTCCCTCCGAGATGTACTTGCAAAGTGGCAAACTGGAGTTAGCTTCTCGGCAACTGCCTCTTTTTTATCGCGAAAACCATTCTTACGACTTTGTCCACCAATTTACCTTTATACCATGTTTGCGACACATCCCACCCCAATTAAAAAGTAGTATATCAATGGCTGTCCTAATCACTTTAATATGATTAATACTGTGAGGTTTCCAACCAGCGCTAGTGCTTTGATGAGGTATTTATATTCATACATTTCGGGTTAGGAAAAATTAATAAATGATTTGTTTTCTACCAGGTAACTAACAACACCCTCCGGATCGTAGACAACGCTCTCAATGCTTCCGAAGAGGAGTTCGTAAACGCCGTCGACTTCGAAGCTCCGACGAGGATTCTCGATTTCTTGGAGCAACAGATCACCCTCTTCCAGACCCAGGGCGACGGAAACAACCTCACCATCGTCGGAAGGAGCGTAGCTGTGGTGGCCCTCCAGCTTCCGAAGGCCAGTCTGATGGAAGGTTTAGGGTTCGCTACCCTGGCATCGCCGGACAGTGAAGAGAAAAGTGACGTGCTCAACGAGCTGAATGAAAATAAAACGATGGTGTACTTCAACCCGGACAACATTCCGAAGACAACAATCGATGCATCCATTGTTTTGCCACCAGATATTCTTGAACTGTTGCCTCCATATTTATTAGGTGCGAAACACTACATGTTAAAAATCCAAACATAAAATACAATTGCGTAATTTAACTGTATCCAAACTATAGTGTGAACTACAGTCGTGGACTTTAAATTCTGTTTCCTTCAGTTCGATCCAATGAACATTAATGAATCTATTTGCAATCATTCAGAAATATGAGGCTTAGGTTGTAAGCGAGCAGTATTAAAAGAGCGGATACATCTAGCAACACACGTTCCTGTAATGTTAACTTGTATTTTGTAATAGTGATATTGTCAGGTCTACTGCCTGAACATCAGTAACAATAACAACAACAACAACATACATCGTAATATGGTGAGAATAAGAGAACTGTATATTTGACCCCCAAAACGTTAGATTGGTCAGTAATTCTGATATCTGAGATAATGGGAAAAACGTGTCACCATTTGACAAATATAAAAATTCACCTGTTAGAATCACCCGAACACCACTTCTTGACAATCCCTTAAAATAAATTCTTCTCCCATCTTCGCTACCATACAGAAAATGGAACTGTTCCAGTGACTTTCTTCATATTCCAGACCAGTAAGCTCTTCTTAAGTCCAGACCAAGAATACGATCTCGGCGGTGGTCGTCGACTAACGGTCGGCACCCGGGTCATATCAGCGACCGTGGAGGGTGCGGTCATTCAAGGTTTGCCGCAGGGTGGTGAAGTGGAGACAGCCTTCCTTGAACTGAATGTGAGTTCGTTTGATTTATTAAAAAGAACAGCGTCAAGACTGCGAACTTTAATCAGTCTGAAATTATTTATTCTTTGCACAGTCAACACGTCATTTGTATAGTTGAATTTTATGAGATCCAATATGAAATACAATCTCCAATTTCCCTTTCAAATATAAAACGGAAAGGGCTACGATATTACGCTAATGCAAGTTGCACACGGGGCGTACTTGTTGATACATGTGCCCATCGTCAACCTAAAATAAATGCAAACTAATCAATGACGGCATGTTGCATGATGTTGGGTTTAGGGAACCATAGAGAAACCCAATAACAAAAATTATCTCCTAAAAATTACTGTATATTTTTCAACCCCTTAACAAAAATAATCTTGATCCGCCTCTGTATTGTGTGTCTGCTTCGTCCCGCTCCATACAGGTGACTCGAGACAGTGAGGCGGTGGATGACAGGACGTGTGTGTTCTGGGATAAGATTGATCAAGGTGGCCGATGGTCGTCAAAAGGATGTCGACGAGAAGACAACCCCAACGTCAATAGGATACGATGTCTTTGTGATCACCTGACAAGCTTTGCCGTTTTACTGGTACATTATTATTTCTTCTCATGTCATTTAATTTCATTAAACAAAAAAACACATAATAGGACACATGGAAAATATTTGGGGAAAATAGTCAGCTATCTTCCTAAAAGTGTCACTGTGGATATTTCTCGGTATTATATTTCTCGGTATCGTATTGTATACAGTGAAATATCGCGGTTATTAATATCTATTTTACTGTTGTATCTCTCTGCCATATGTGGATTTGCGAGGTGCAGATTTCAAGGTCATTACAGCGGTAGAGAATCGAACATTATCTCCACTAGAGAGTGATATTCGATCTTAAAGGGACAGTTGAGTTCTTGCTAAGACCACAAGTGCCTCCATAGTGAATGGTTATTGCTCTTATTCTTATGTATGACATTTCTTGTGCTCTTTTAGGACCTAAAATTGCTATCAAGGTGATTTTAGACGCCAAAATGTGTACAATTCAACTCCACTTAAAAAAAAATACGGTGACTGTTAATTAATTAATAAATTAATAATAACAATACACGGGCCGGCTGGCTGTGGGTATTAAAACCAACACGAAGAAGCCAACAAAATGCCAACATTAGCATCGGCTGGAATAAAACGTATAAGGCGCGATTTCGTTTTTTCAACGGCTGGTACAAAATTATCGAATATTTGTGGGGCACCACAAATATTGGAAATGGTTTCTGAACCGATTTTTTATAAAACAAAGATGAATTTTTCATTTAAGTTGTATGCTCTTTCAAATCTGACACTCAGTTTTTCATTGTCTCACAAGCAAAAATGTGTAGCGCCCTCTATACCAAAACTCAACAATCACTTTAAGACAGGTCGAAGACAGAGGCGGCGTAGCCAAATGGTTCAAACATTTGACTATAAATACAAAGGTCGTAGGTTCGAGCCCTCGTGTGCCACTCATGTCCTTTTGCAATATAGAAATAAATCTTGATTTGCCACTCTTCACCCAGGTGTTAAATGGGTATCGGTATGGGAAGGAATTCCTTGAATACATCCAAATCGACAGGTCTCGCCTTGTTCGAGCTGGGGTAATATTGGAGTGGCTTGCGTACAGTACGTGGTAGATGTGATCGCTGTAAAATATTCAATATTAAATGGATCATTTTAGGTGATTAAATTTGTCTCTCCGACCCCGTTTTCTCTCTCTGTCTCTCTGTCTCTCTCTGTCTCTCTGTCTGTCTGTCTCCCCCCATACTCTCCCTCACTCCCTTCTCCCACCCTCTCCCTCTCTCCCTCTCTTGCCATGCTTCCTTTGTTATATGTAGGATGTATCTGGAGATGTGGGCCTCTACGCTTTAGATGTGTTGGGTATGATCGGCTGTATCATCTCCATCATATGCCTCGTAATCACACTTGTTACCTATCTGAGCATGAAGTAAGTGATCTTTCCTAATCTTCGCTCTGTCTCATCAAACGTCAATATTTTACATCCTTGTGTAATCTTTGATTAATTGGAGAGCTTGAGAACAGGTTAAGAATGGGTTCGAAGCGGTTTTTTGAACAATATTCTTTAAATCAGAGCATTATTTATATCAAATATAAAGTTTCAAAGAGTATTTAACCAATCTGTCGTCATGTATATGGATAGGAATGGATATAGCTATGAAAAAAGATAGGCCTACTATTGCTCAGGAAATGATGATACTTTTGTGGAATAAGTTACTCATTCAATTGATTTTATATGAGTTAATAACTGTGATTGATTTTCATTAATATCATTATTATCGTAAACAAAAATGATGGTAATTCTACAAACACAATTCGGCCGGAATTGACAAAAGTACAAGATTTCTTTTTAATTAATGGAGAAAAAAAAAGAAGTAATAGTTGTTAGTGGTGACAGAAAGAAGTACTTGCGCTAGTCGAGTCTGGCCCTTTTGACGCTAAATATCATATACAATTTTCAAGTTGTAAATATTTTGCGACTTTAAAATGTTGCATTTGTAGGTCAAAACCACTTGTGAAAACGCATTATACAATCCCATCAATATGCAAGACATACAATTGATAGATGTAAGTCTACGTTAATTTGAGGAAATCAGACAGCCCCTTTTTGCTTGATAATCATAATATTTCGCTTGTGAAACTTTTCGGAACTGGACAAAATTCTAGAGCAGCTCCCAGAAATATATCTTAAAAATCCAGTGGGATTGTTCCAAATCCCCAAGCTTTACATGGTATCATTCTACAAACTATAAACGAATATTGATAATCAAATTTGATAATCGAATTTGGTCACCTTTTTCAATATAAACAGAAAACTACGCTCGAAGCAACCTCAGCGGATCCTGATTAACCTTTGCTTCGCGCTCCTCGGGCTCTATCTCGTGTTCGTCATCGGTATCGACCGCCGTTACCCGACCGCGGGTTGCGTGGTCGTCGGGTTTCTCATCCATTTCTTTCTGCTGTCGTCGATGTCGTGGATGTTGGTTGAAGCTATCAATATGTACCTCCTCTTCGTCAAGGTCTTAGACGCCACCGTGTCTCATTTTATGGTCAAGGCCGCGCTTTTTGCTTATGGTGAGTGTCTAGGGATATGTTTATGCTCAACTTTTCTGGCCAGAATCAGGCACCTGTTACGCGTTTAGTTCAAACTACAGTTGCGTCCTTTCTCATTTTTGTAGAATCACCGAAAAACGGCGATCACGATCGCCGATCGTAAACTCACAAAAAGGTGCGTTTACGATTTGTAAACGCGTTTAAATGGGGTCAACGCACTGACCTCTAGTGGGTCTACGTATAGCATGCGCAGTGCAGGTTTGCGAATCCAGCTGCAAGACCACCCAGCGAGAATTGCCTGGAGGAGCCAGAGAAGTGAGCATAAACAGTACACCGTGGAACTGCGATTACGATGAGCGTTTACGATAAGCGTTTCACATCGCTCATTCTGCCTTCAAAATTGAGCTTAAACGCACCCTAGGTCTACTAAGAAAATAATGTTGAGGTGTCGTGGTATAGAGGGTTGTTTACTTAACTCGCATTCCTAGGGTTAGAGTTCGAATCCTATCTCAGTATTATAGTCCTGTGGCAATTCACTAACCCATACTTGCCACTCTCCAGTCAGGTGTAAAGGAGTACCTGGGGGATAACAAGTTTATAATTACACGACCCTCAAGAAGAACAGCATCGATACTGATGAAACTTCCCTGTGTAAACAAAATTATCATTATTATTATCAAATTTTAAGGGACATGGAACTTAGTGGTCACTGCCCCAGCGAAAATGATCCCTCCTTTATTAGATTAGGGATGTCGGGTTAAAGTTAGAGTTGCAATATCTCTCGATAAAAAAATTTAAAAAATTTAAAAAATCAAAAAATCAAAAAAAAAAAAAATCGATTGAGTGATCACTGACGTCACTCCTCTGGAGAGTAAACATGTAGTGAAAATAGAGTTAACATTCACTCTTTTCTTCTTAGAGAGCACTCGGAAATCAATCGATATTCACTCCTAAACACGTGATCCCTGACGTCACTACCAAGAAAATGATTTTTTTTTTTAGAGAGAGTAGGGTTTTAGCAAGATGGTTTTAGGTAATACGGTAAGTGTTTGTTTTGGGGTTGAAGTTAGGAATTCGATTAGAGTCACCGGAGCATAGTCCTACGTCCCAATTGTATCATAGGTCCTATGATTTATTATGAGTTGGTGAGATTTACATTGGACCATCACAACCTATTACATATGAAAGTATGCTGAATGTTAAATGATAAATTGTGCTTAATGAACAGGGGGTGTTGGGGCTGCATCTCGCCCCCGATAATTTTGAAGAAAAAAACCCCGATAAATTTGAAATTGTACCACCTCGGGCAAATGCCTCCTCATTCATATCCGGGAAGCGTCATTTTTTTCTGCGGCACAGATTGGGGCTTTTTTTTAAAAAGAGGTCTTGATTTAACCTTTACCCTAACCCTAAACTTTCCCATAGGCTCAACACGCACCTAACCCCAATCTGTGCCGCAGAAAAAAATAACGCATCCGGGAGGTTATAAAGCTATTTAACGAAAAAAAGAGTTTGCCACTGTCACAAGTGTCATTTTTTTACGCGCTTGCAAAATTTAGAAATCTTAAAAGAAATCAACATTCAGGCAGCAGAAAATTGGATCCTTTCATGTACATGTATATCGACTTTTACACAAGTCACTGGTTATACTTGTGTCAAGCTTATTCTTAAGTCTTTCTGATATTATATTTTTCTTTACAGGTTTGCCTCTTCTCGTGTGTATCGTAACAGTAGCAGTCGATAGCTCCCTCTACTTGGGAGACGGGACCTAGTAAGTTAAATCTTTAAATTTTCTCCTAAATCGTCATCCTTTTTTAAAGGCATAAGCATATTTTTGAAACCCCATATTAAAGGTATCCAAGGTCGCCATTTTGCATTATTCATGGAAACTGTGTCGGTTCGAGTAGTTATGCATTGTATATAAAATTGTTGATGAGTTTTTGTTGTTGTTGAAAGCCCATATTGACAAGGTCGCCATTTTGCGTCTTTTCATGGAAACTGTGTAGGCCCAAGTATTTATTTCAAATTAATGATGAATTGTGATGTATCTGCATCTTGTTGATTTATAATTATCAATATCATTATTATATATATATATATATATATATATATATATATAATTATTATTATTATCAATCTTATAAGTCGTCGAGTCATTTTGTTAAAGAGAATAGTACCGTGGTAAGATGGTCTCTCTGTTCTAAAACTTAAATACGGTGTGTTTTTCTCTCTTCGCTAAACAGTTGCTTTGTGAAACCGGGTCCAGCCCTGTATTACGGCGTCTTACTCATCGTCGCTCTCTTACTTGCCGCCAACTTTATCATCTTTGGTATCGTCATTCAACGCTTGTCATGCCGCAAGTCCGTCGCTGCCCACAAGACCAACCAAGCCAGCCGCGGTGAGATGTGGCGACGGGTCCAGAACGCCGTCGCCATCTCTGTCTTGCTCGGTCTGACATGGTTCTTCGGTTTCCTCGCCATCGGTGGTGCCCGTCTCGTCTTCAACATCCTCTTCCTTGTGTTGAACTCCCTCCAGGGGTTCTTTGTCTTCCTTATGTTCTGCGTCCGGCAGAAGGAGGTCCGCGAGCAGTGGGTGCGATGGATGCACTGCCACTTCGCCGAGATCAAGCCCGGTCAGCGTCGCAGCGACGATTTCGTCAAGGCTAAGTACAAGAAGACTGGGTCGCAGGGTGGTCAGACGTCCTTGGCGACGTCGAGCAGTCAGGGTATTCAACTGTCAAGTGGAGCGACAGGCAGCACCAATACTACATAGTGACTTCCAGGGTATTAATAAATTTGGCATTTATAGATTGCTAGACCAGCTGACATGAGAATAAAAATGGCATAGATAGTAATATTACGAGTACCCTTATATGATCTTTTTAAATTCCATAATTATATTATTAGTGATAAATATGATTTAATTATACAATGTCTCATATCGAGAGCGAAACATAATGTACAGTTAAAAAACGTAAATCTTATTTATTCCTATATTTTTGTCAGGCCTATTATTCAGCCATAAGATTCAAATGAATCTAAAAACTTACATAAACATTAACAAACATGAATCTTGCCAGAAACTTAACCGCCATCATTTTCATGTATTTAGTTGCATCAACATTTGGAATTTTATATTATGCATAAAGAATAATGAAATTAAACAAAGAAATAGCTTTGTTTACAAATTACAAACAAGATGAATTAAAAATATATTCTGCTTTAGCGCTTGATACCAAGAAGAAAACGCAAGTTGATTTGTTCTGTATGAACTACATGTGGAAATAAACTAAACTATACTAAAGGATACATCAGGGGTTGTTTGCTGGTTACAGTGTAGTTTATAAAATTGTCAAACTTATTTACCGTGTTTTAGCATTTTTACTTAAGCTATCTTTGAAGAATTAAGGAGTCGATCAGATAACTTTTCCCCGATTTTTTATCATTAATGATGGTCTCTTTTCATTCAGAGATTATCTTTAATTTGACATCTTTCATTGAAGTCACTACCTTAGCACCATCTGACTAGAGTCTTCAAACTGGGGAAAGGCACTGCTAAGGAGTCTTCAATGGATTTTAGTATTTTAATGTTCTCCTATATTCCAAAATTACCCAACTAGAATTCACATTCTTTTGCAAAATGCTAAAGGAGAATTCCGTTTGAAGAAAATCCGAGAACTTTTACGAATGTTATGAATTTCCAATGACAGTAGAAGGCAACTATGTTACGAGTTCGTGACGTCACAATCTATCACGTAGTTTTAATATTTTAACCATCAATTTTCACACTTTATTCCCAAATTGATTTCCTCGTTCCTTTGTTCGTATTGTATTGATGTATAATTTTATTGGATTTATCTAACTTTATAAAAATAAGTATTATCACGAATAAAATGATAGAATGTTGGTATATTATATCACATTATACGAAGGAGAAATTAAAAGACATGGGACACCAATGGCTGGTCAGTTTACCTATTTTTCTCAATGGAAAATGAGAAAATTGTCTTCATAGTGCCTCTGACAAGTCCTTTCAGGTTCTTTCTGTGTAGAGAAAACATGCCGTAAAATGTCAATATCACTTCGTCACAATTAGCACAAATATAATTTTATATTGATATCATGTTTTCAAACTAAAAAGATATGCTCAAATGAAATTAAACTTGTTTATAACTTTTATACATTTAAAATTCTGGTATCTGTTATAGAGGCTTCTCATAGTACATGTACACATTTGAACAATTGTTTTTCTATAAGATATTTGTGTCATTTCATATATTTCTAGAATCTAAATTTAGAATATGAGTATAGTTTTATTCTTAGTTTGTGCCTTTCTGTTTACTTTTTTAGTAGTATGCTGGAAGGTATTGTGTATGCGTATTTCCCAAGTTCTGATATCATGATGTTAAAATTTGTCTGCTAAAATACTTTTACGTAATATTTTAGCTGATGTAACTTCGTCATTTCACCGTAAACTAATTTTGATTTATATTATTATTATGTAGATTTTAAAGACATTTGCAGGATTCTTCTTGGAATAAATATCATTTCCCCTTGATTGATTCTTGTTTGTATTTTTCAAGCATTACATTTCTAGGCTGCAAAACTGTCATAACCAACTTGTCTCTTTCCCTCTCTCTATATCTCTGTCTCTCCTCTCTTTTCGTCCCTCTATACAATTATATAGGCTTACCCTCACTTTCTATCAAGCTCTCTTCCTTTTATGTTGCTTTCTGCTGATTATTATCGTTAGATAACTTTAAAAATTCGAAACAATATGTGTTTATTTTGGTCCGCGGTGTCAGAACAAGTGTCACCTGCCCCCACGCACCGTAATTTATGACAACGAATCCTTCATCACGACCAAAATAAACACATTTTTCGGGGCAATGTTGCAAGGAAAATAAAGGGCAGAATCGGGCATCCATATCTGGTATCAACTTAAAGCTTAGACATCAGAAAAAATGTTGGTAATAAAATTAAAGTAGAAATCCATGGAAATCTGAACATTTCCTGTGGATTAAAAAAACACATGGATAATTAGTCCATTTTTCAATGAATTACCGTATAAGTATAATATGAAGATTGGTTTCTATCCATTTTAACCCATTCATGCAGTACAATGAAGTATCAGGAATATGTAAGAGCAATTTCATGTCAATAGCTTAAAAAATCCGTGTTAAATTGAAAGATTGATAAAATAAGTCACTTTTGCACTAAAGCTGTAAATATATGAGATTTTGCTCTTTGAAGGACCCTAAATTTGTACCCTTATTGTGCATTCCGGAATTTAATATTTTACTGAGGTATTCTTCAATGTATTATCTTTCAACTGGGCAAGAACAAAAAAATTATAAAAAATTAAAAAATCACCAAAAAATGAGTTTGGGCGCATTTTGGTTCTTCCCTGGCCCACTGTGCACCGTAGCCTATCATTCCACTTGGGTAAAGGCTTTTTGACCAAGGTTAGACCAAATTCGAACAACTTCTCACTGCAATTTGCACTCATATAACATCCAACTTCTAATCGCATTCACTTTCGTTAAATTTGTTGCTCATAAAACGACGGCTTCGGGTTCCTCTGGGGCTGGGGAATACGATGGCGCGAGTCATTTGAAAATGCCCTAAACACACAGAGTGACCATGATGTTCTCTCCCCAAAATCATATGTAGAGGAAATGGACAATCTAGACAGTAAAGGAAATAATGATGAAATCTGGTCTATTGTCAGTCCAAAAAATGACAGAAAAGTACGGAAACCCAAAAGACCAAGGACAAGCGCACTGACGGAATCCCTTTCATTTAGATTTACAGCCCCGAAAAAAATGAACCTAACAGTAACAGTAGCTGTGGAAGGGGTAGCTAGGGCAAGGTTAAGACCCAGCAATTCTTAACCCCATTGAAATAGCAAAACACATAAACCGCTCAGTTGGCCAGGCGTCGAAGGTCATTTAAAGGACAAGTCCACTCCGAATAAAACTTACGTTTAATAGGAAGCAGGAAAATCAGACAAAAATCACAAACCAATCAAAAAAAGTTTGAGCAAAATCGGATAACTAATAAGAAAGTTATGAATGTTTGATGACATGAAAAACTTTGAAAATCACAAAATAAATTGGCAACTCATTCATGAGTCTTTGACGTCATGGCCTCACTATCCACTAATTTTTTTTTTTAAATTGATAATATAAATTCCCAATTTTCCCTCTAGAAATCTTATTTGCTCTCACCTCCATCCAAGTTATATTGATAGTAATATGTTTTTATGTGTCAGTTAAATCATGAAAAATGTGAATTTTGTTATACTATTAAATTTATAAAAATCAATGAATGTACAATATTCAAAAAATTAATTCTTCAAAAATCATAAAAGATTTTGCGAAATGTCATGCACGCAATATGATACAAAATCATGTAACCTGGGCGAAAGCATGGGGAAATCAGGTTTTGGGATATTAAAAGGGAAATTAATGGGATAAAAAATATGTAAAGCAATGGATAAACAGTAAGTTCCATAGTTTTTCATACTTGAACAAAAATGTATAACCTACTTAATAGTTCTCCGATTTTACTCAAATTTGTGTTGCTCTGTTTCTCTTGTTTTTCTGCATCTATTAAAAGCAAATTATTTTCGGAGTGGACTTGGCCTAGACGCATGCTTCTAAGCATGCAATGACCCGCGCAAAAGCGAGCTCACTGAATTTAAAAAATGACAATAAAGGTCTCAATGTATGACCCTGACCACAATAATTCAAAAGAGGGGGGGGGGGGGGGGTCATTAGAGTGAACACGAATGTTACCGAAGAGGAACTCTTAGGCCCGAATTTACAAAGGAGGTTTGTCGACAAACCTAGGTTTATGTGCGTCATAAGACGCGTTTCGACGCGATTTTACATGACTTGTAAAAACGCGTCGAAACGCGTCACATGACGCACACAAACCTAGGTTTGTCGACAAACCTCCTTTGTGAATTCGGGCCTTAGAGAGTTTCAAAAGCCCGAAAAGGTAATCGCCGTGAAATGGTTCAAGAAGAAGGTTAATGAGGTTTTTGTTAATACTCCAAATACTCGCAAACAACCAAAAGCACAAAGTATTTGAGTATTGTCCCCTGTACCTAGTATATGCTACAGGTATCAAAGGTACGGCCACATAGAGGAGAACTGTACAGGGACGGTACAGGAAAGAAAACCCTAAATGTTGCCATTGTAAAGAAAAATACTCGGCCGCGTACAGGGGATGTCAGCGTCAGGCGCAGATCCAGGGGAGGGGATCGAGCGGGCCTTGCCCCTCCCCCTGACCACAAAAAGTCGCCCCCCCCAAAAAAAAATGTTTTACTTCATTAGCAGCTTAGAAAGAGGTCACAAATAATTAGACTTTGATTATTGTATTGTATTGTATTGTATTTATTCAGACAAGCATGTCTAGGGATGCAGAAAAGGGTTTGAAAAACCCGTACAAGTCTGCATCCCTGATAAAAAGCAAAGTACAAAAATATTATTATTGCATAACATAGTTACAACAAAAAAATGATATCAAACACGATAATACATCAAATAATTATATACACAATGTAGTTTAGAGCGAAAATAAATACATAAAATATTATTATTGATTGCAAAACAGCATTATTGAATATACAAATGATTGGGTATTTCAGGGATCAAAATGCTATATAAGAAATTTTGCAGCATGATCTAAGGTAAAAATTAAAATATAGTTGATATTGCGCGAATTTGGATGTAATTGTATAAAAATGTAAAAACAAATTGTTATTGCGGAGTTTAAAAAGTTAAATATGTAAGCAACTTTTTAATGATATTTTGAAAGTTGAAAGAGATGGACTATTAATAACATTACTTGGGAGCATGTTCCACTCATTGGCAGTTCTTATATAAAAAGAGTTTTTGAAATAATCTGTTTTTGCAAATGGTACGTACATTTTCATATTATGATCATTACGCCCAATTCTGTGAGCACGTATAATTTTTTCAATCGGACCAACATTTACCATATTATTTATTATTTTATAAAACATGACTAATCTGTGGTACTTGCGTCTTTCTTCTAATTTTGCAAAACTTGATTTTTCTAATAGTTCATGGTAACTTGTTTCCCAGTCTCTAAACATCATTCTTAAATATCGTTTTTGGACACGTTCAATAATATTTATATGTGAAACTCTATAGGGGTCCCATGCAATACAACAATATTCTAGACATGGACGTATAAGAGAGTCATATAAGGTTTTAAACACAGAACGTGGGCAATTAAGAAAATTTCTTTTGATTATAGCTACAATCTTACTACACTTTGCGTATGTTTCGTTACAATGAGAATTAAAATTAAGGGTATCATTTATAGTAATGCCCAAATACTTTTCTGACTTAGTGTTTATTAATTTATGTCCACCCAATTTATATTCATACTGTGGTTTAGAGGACTTTCTTGACATTTGCATTATCTTACATTTGTTTACATTGAAATCAAGTAGCCATGAATTTGCCCACTTATCTAAATTTTCTAAATCCTTTTGTAAAAGTTTGCAATCTTCAATAGAGTGGATAGGCCTATATAAAATACAATCATCTGCGTAAAGTCTTATAGTTGAATCAATATTATAGGAAATGTCGTTTATGAAACATAAAAATATGATTGGACCTAAAATTGTCCCTTGTGGTACACCTGATTTTACGTCTACCCAATTAGAGTATTCACCATTGAGGACGACTCGTTGTGAACGATTTTTCAAAAAATTCATGATCCATTTTAAATTTGAATTTTGAATACCATACATTTTTAACTTTCGTTCTAATAAATTGTGCGACACGCTATCGAACGCTTTAGCGAAGTCTAAATATGCTATGTCAACACTATAGCCGGAGTTCATCCAACTACTCCAGTCGTGAATAGCTTCAATCAATTGAGTCTCGCATGACCGCTTTTCGCGAAAACCATGCTGGTTATCACATAAGACATTGTGTAGATTAAAATGATCAACAAGATGTTTACAAACAAGTTTTTCGAGTAGTTTACAAGTAATTGAAGTAAGTGATATTGGGCGATAATTACCCGGGTCTTCTTTTTTACCTTTCTTAAGAAGGGGAGACACGTTTGCTCTTCGCCAGTCAATTGGTAACTCTCCTTTAGAAAGTGACATATTGAACAATTGACAAAGCGAGGGTGCAAGCTGCTCCGCCCCTTCTTTCAATACACGGGGAGATAATCCATCAGGACCTTGAGCCTTATTAACGTCAATGCTTTTGAGCAACTTACATACGTCAGCGACACAACAATGAATATCACTCATGGCAGGAACATCATTTCTTTCTTCACATGGTGGAAAAGGACCATCATTAGTGTCTTTAAATACAGACTCAAATTGTTTGTTTAGAGTATCTACTTTTTCTTTATCGTCAGTAAAAGTAATTCCATTTACCTTCAGGCACGGAATCGGGTTTTGCACTTTTTTCTTTGATTTAACAAAATTCCAAAATCTTTTGGGGTTACTTTTGATGTCCTCACAGAGGTTGTTTTGCAAATAATCTTTATATTTTAGCTTAACAAGTCTTTTGGTGTCTCGTCTTATTTTACGAAATTTATTCCAGTCGGATTGTAAATTCGATTTTTTAGCTTTTTCGAAAAATTTCCTTCGTTTCCGAAACAGTCTCTTAACGTCTTTATCTATCCACGGAACGTGATATTTTCTTGTTACTTTTCTATGAGGTACGTTCTTATCTACAACATTAAGTATAATATTTTTCCAAGATTGCCATGATGATTCTAAGTCCTCTTTTACAAGTGATTCCGTTAATGGTGCGTTTTCTAAATCATTTCTAAATTTGTTAAAATCTGCTTTTGAATAAGAATAAGTCATTCTGGGTTTGCAACCTTTTCCCTTTAATGTACAATTAATAATAAAAACAATAGCCTCATGGTCGCTTATACCGGGAATAATATTCACATTACTAACAATGGATGGATCAGATGTAAATAAAAGATCTAATATGCTACTGGTGGTATCAGTGATCCTTGTAGTTTGCGATATGTGTTGATATAAAAAATTGTTCTCGATGATCGTAAGTATATTTTGTGTTAAATCAGTATTATCTATTTCTACAATATGTCCGTCTTGCCACTTTAATTTAGGAAGATTGAAATCACCGGTTAGAATAACATTTCTAGCCTTCTTACCATGATTTGATAATATCGACATAGATTTATTAAGCTCTTTAATCACATCTAAACTACTGCTCGGTGGTCTATAAAACACACCTACAAACAAAGATTTATTATCGTGACATATTACTTCACACCAAAGGATCTCACAATCTGTTTCCAGGTCTGGTCTAGGTGTCACAGACAAATGGGTTTTGTAGGCAATAAGAAGGCCACCGCCATGCCGATTTCTATCTTTTCTTATAACGATATACGTTTGTGGAAATATTTCATTAGATAAAATATCCTTACTTAAATGCGTCTCCGTACATACAAATATATCAGGATTTTCGATTTTGATAATTGTTTGAATTTCTTCAATCTTATTAACAACACTTCTTGCATTTAAGGAGATACATTTCAAACTTTTCAAACTTTTAGGTGTGTGAGAACTGTTTTGCGTGTGATATATTACGTCACTTTCATTCAATTTAGGTTTACGTAATATATCCCCTTTGTTTTGATTCACAGTACATGAAACAGTGTATGAATTTATGAGTTTACAATTGTCTACATAAGGCAGTTCTTCAATAGGTGAGTGACATGCTCCAGTACAATCTATCTGGGCACTCTCTTCTTGGCCTGTATGCTAATAGTAGAACGGACATGTTTTTGCCTTGTGTCCGTATTGCATGCAGTAACGGCATTGGAGTTGCATTCCGTGTCGACATGTTCGGGCTCTGTGGTTCTCTTCTCCACAATTTTCACATCCTAACATGTATAAATCGTCGTATAGAGAGGATGTGGGAGGGTTCACTAGAGCAGATGCGTAGGAGGCTCTTTGGCGCGAATTGAATAGAGCACGTTGTTGGTCATAAATGTAGTCTCTTGGAGGTTCCTGGTTCAACATACTGTGTGATAGTTGCTGTGAATTGATGGGAGGGTACTGGTTTCGGTATTGTTGGTTGAAAGGAGTGGATGGGGGCTGGGATTGGGCATTTCGGTAGAGAGGGAAGTTGCGGCGGTGCTGATCGGGTGGTGGGGCAGTTGTCTGCTGGTAACGTTGCTGAGTGAGTGGTGGGCCTGACGGGTTCGGTAGCGAGGCCGGATGTTGACGGTTTCGTGCTTGCATGGGTTGGAAGTTCTGGTAGGGGGCTGGAGGAGGTTGTCGAGGTGCTCGACAACCTTATTTATGGCTTTGCGTCACTATTTATAAACGCAAAATATAGAACTTAAAGGTGAAATTCAAAGAAAATCACAAATATGTCAACTAATGTATCACTAGAAACTTGTAAGCTAGCAGATGGCCATCGTACAAGTTTTGGGTCAACTACATATCGGGCGATTTATAAAAATACAAATACAGCCACCTCCATAGCAGCTGGGATATACGAGAGATACGCCGGAAAAATAACGATGTTTTAATGACGTCACTATATGGACGAATACTGCCCAAGCAGACGACATCCCATAAAAAATGAACATAATTGCAAAGCTATTAATTGTCAAATTATAATGAGTTTAGCGTATATAAATGTAATGGCATGTCAAACCATTCAAAACGGGATATGACCCGATTCTGATAATTAAAATCTTTTGCTTGTAAATACACAGGATAGGGGTTAATTAACAATCAAAGAAACCAGACTTTCAAATTGAAAATCCCCTGGAATGATATTAAGAACGGCATTTGTTCCCTCTTGAAACGCCGAACATACCGCGGTGTGTGCAGCTGAATATACAATGGCGTCTTATTTTGTTTACAAGCGTCAGATTCCTTTATTTTTGTATCGCTGCATTTGTCATCAAAATAAAACCATGCGCGGGGTTTAGAGTGAGGCAATAGATTATATATTTAGCCTGACGGTAGTGAAGTAAGAGAAAGAACTCAAGAGAAGATGAAAAAAACAGGCACTGAAAATGTGTGGGATGTCATGGGACATCGTCTGCTTGTGCAAATCATGTCCATACTGTGATCTCACACATCTCAGCAGCGTTCGGAGAGCTCTTCAGGTGCTATGCCGGGGCTGTATTTAAGCGTTTTTTAATTTATAATAATCATTATTTCGAATGTTTCCAAGCATTGAATTGTTATAACCTTGTCGAATCAAGGTTTCAACTTTGCAATAATGAAAATAAAGTTAGTTTTTAAAATCAATGAATATCTACTTTAATAAATACTGAGATTCAAACCCACAACTCCGACTTTGTGGAAAGCTGTCCTTACCGATTGACGAAAGGAGAGTTTGCATGATTATTATAACCCTATCAGTCACTAACCCTAATGGTTACCATATGCGCATGCGCAGGTTTAGCTAGCTAGACTCTTCTGATTGGCTGTACTGGGGTCCGGAACTCTCGTGTGAAGAAAAAAATGACGCCCCCCGCCCTCTTTCCCTTCCTCGATCCTCCCTCTCCTCTCTCGTCCTACATATGATTATTTATCTCTACTTCTCATTATCTGCATCCCCATGATACAAACTGTTTTATTCATAATCATGCAGCAGGCCTTACATTTAAGGCGTTAACAATATATTCGCAGATTTGATTAAAAATTTATTCTTATGAACAAATTTGTCGGAATCATACTTTTAGTTAAGTTAATTAGGACAAGTCAAAAACTAAAATCACTGCCCCCGCTATGCGCCCATTCAGAGAGGCTCAAACAACGTGAATTAGGTAAAATATATACCACAACGCAACAGTTCGGTCATTTGACTTCAAAAGAACTCGATGAGGATGACAAATATTTGCTATATCTACATAATTTTTTATAATTATGACACACCGCACCGTCAAACGTAAATGCGTCATTTCTATTTTGTGCCCTCTAAAGGCAACGCGTTAGTACGGTAATAATGCTACGATATTGAAGCAGATATAAGTACTGGCACTTCGACCGATGCGTCCTGTTGAGTGGAGTGGTCTCTCCTGGCATGTAAACTCTCTAGCTCATCACGACGATAGTGTGTCCCAATGAAAAGGGAAATACGGAAAGACTTCATAATTATTATTATACACTGATCAGAGAATACCCGAATATGTTATCCAGGCGAGTGAACTATGGGGATTTTCTACTCCTTGGACTCGCAGCCCTGAGCTTCGGCCCCAAGCTTTCGGCTGGTCAAGGCGACAATGCTCGTAAGTTCTTTTTCCGTTTCTTTTTCATGATTTTTGAGAAACTAATGTTGTCGATTAGTTTCATTCGCTCTGCTTTTCTAACAAATAAGGTCACCATTTCAAATTGTGCCTTTTTATTTCCAAATACGTTGAAATTATGTTTTGCTTGAACCTACATGCGACATAGACCCCCTTTCCATCTTCAGGGGCGGATCCAGGACTCAACGAAAGGGGGGGGGGGTTAATGTACGAAATTGCGAGCGCGAAGCTCGAAACTGTGATGGCGTGGGTTCCGAGGCCCGATTAAGAGCCCCGGAAAATGTTGAACCTTAGGATGCTTCATGGTACATTCTGAGGCATTTCTGAATGCGTAAACTGAACATTTATGTAATTTTTTTTTCTTTCTACAATTTATATTTTCGGATGGAAAAACGGGGGTGGGGGGGGGGGTGTGCGCCCCCATGCACCCCTTGACCCGCCCCTGCTCCTTTTTTCTTTGTCTCTCTCTTTCCATTTCATTTGCTCTCTTTATTTCTCACTCTTTCTCGCGCTTGCTGTATCTATGTACATATCTATCTATCTATTTATCTCTCTCTCTATATATCCATATAGTCATTTATTTATCTCTTTCCTGCTCTTCCTCACTTTATTTTTGTTTAAATCTTCCTTTAGTGAAAGTAAACTTGCAAGTTTTATACTTAGTTATTTTACCCCTAATGAACTTATTAGTGGGCAATATCAAAGAATAGGCTTAGGATAAATATACACGCGTGCAAATTCAAATCAGTAATGCCCAAAATAATAACAAACATAAGGATGGGTCGACTAACTTATTTCAAGTGACCCATTTCATTGTCTCTTTCCAAACACTTGAACATGGCAAAAATTGATCAAAAACATGTGCATTCCGTAATTATTCTTCATATCAAATATAAGCAGTCAATAAACAGTGTCATAGTGGGTAGGGGGAGGGGGAGGAGTGGGGAGGCAAGAGTATGGTACCCGTACATGTGTTATAGGTTTAACGCACAGCTTCGAAGCTGATTCGAGAAAAGCTATCTGCTCTTCCTCTTATTAAAAATTATGTCATGCTTTTGGATCACAATAAAGACAATTCGACAACGACTTAGTCATGTTAGTACAGATTTGAAATATAGGGCAAATCAGAAATAGTTTAAAGAAAGTAAATTCTTCGTGACTTAGGAAAATAACGATTTATTTAAATACGTCTTCGGTTTTGGTTGTTTCTTGAAATCCACCTATTGCAACTGTTGGCTTAGTGTTAAATTAGGTATAATAATATGTTTCATCATTTGGACATCAGCAACTTTCGAAAAGCTTTTTGCTTGATAATACAAATCACAGTTGCAAAGATTTTACATGCATTGTATAAACAATGCCTTACCGAAAAAAATACATCCTCTCGATGTCGATCATAAAATTATGTCTAAACACAACTAAAACAACAATTATATTAATCTAACCCTTCCCTCTCCAACCACCCCTTTCCAATCAAAAACATTCATTTATTGACCTATAATCATGACAAAATTGAACCGTCAAGGATACGTCTTCATATTTTGTTACAAACTGGCCTCGAGCATGATATATCCGCTTGCAACCGCCTTCAATTCATACAAAATTTAATTTGTTTGTTTGTTTGTTTTTATTTCCGTATAAAATCATCACAACATACAAATACATACATAAATGAGGTATACGGCGGATAGCCCATTTCAGGCGTATTAACAAAATACGCCTGTTCTTCCATGGGGTCCGGATAGGGTTAGGGTTGAAGCATATGCCTACAATTAAAGTTGTTGATAATTTTAGCAATTCATCTCCCCAAGTTATCAGAAGAGGAGGAGGAAGAGGAGGAGGAGGAGGGGGAGGAGGAGGAGAAGGAGGAGGAGAAGGAGCATTGGCAGTGATGGCAGTATCCTCCCTCTCCTCTCTCTTCCTATTTATGATTTCTCGAGGAGGAGGAGGAGGAGGAGGAGGAGGAGGAGGAGAAGGAGAAGAAGGAGGAGAAGGAGGAGGAGAAGAAGGAGGAGGAGGAGTAAGAAGAATTGAAGGATACGAGAGCGAGGAGGAGGAGAATAAGGAAAAGGAGGAGGAAGAGGAGGAAGAGGAAGAGGAGAGAGACAGTGAGAGAGAAAGAGAAAGAGAAAGAGAGAGAGAGAGAGAGAGAGCTATTTTGATTGTTGTTAAACGAAACCCCATGTAGCTTAAATACTCCCCATGTCCCCTTTCCTCTCCCCTCTCTCTCTCTCTTTCCTAGCTACTCCCCCTGCCCCTTCCCTTCCTCGATCCCCCTCTCCTCTCTCTTCCTATATATGCTTTCTCGACTTCTAATTATCTGCATCTCCATGATAAAAACTCTTTTATTCATAATCATGCAAGGCGTTAAGAATAAATTCGCAGATTTGATTTGAAAAAATATTCTTATGAACAAAATTTGTCAGAATCATAGGTGAATTAATTAGGACAAGTCAAAAACTTAAATCACAGCCCTCGCTATGCGCCCATTCAGAGAGGCTCAAACAACGTGACTTAGGTTTTCGGAAGGAAAGGGGGAGAGACGTGTGCCCCCACTCACCACCTGGACCCGCCCCTGCTCTTTTTTCTCTGTCTCTATTCCCATCTCAGTTTCTCTCCTAATTTCTCAATCTTTCTCGCGCGCTTGCTATCTATCCATCTATCTATCTATCCATATATTCATTTATACATGGGCGTCAATCCTTACGTAATACCTATTGTTCAGGGGGGATGAATGAATAGATCATCCCCCCTGAACAATGGGTATCAATTACAGATCTACGCCCATGCATTTATATATCTCTTTCCCGCTCTCCCTCTCTCTATTTTGTTTTTATCTTTCTTTAGTGAAAGTAAACTTGCTAGTTTTATACTCGATTATTTCATCTCTAATGTAATTATTGAGGGGCAGTAGCAAGGAGAAGGCCTGGGATAACCATAATTGTCCATATGCGCAAAAGACTTGTTTCTACTTGCTCGCGCTTGACATGATATCGCTTCTGCTAATTTTATATTTATAACAAACTTTCAGTTCGCCGCACAGTGGGCCAGGGAGGAACCAAAGTGCACCTAAACTCATTGGTTTTTTTCTTTCTTGCCCAGTTGAAAGATAATAAATTATTAAAATATTAAATTCCGGTATGCACAATAAGGGTATAACTTTATTCCTTCAAACAGCAAATCTTACATATTCAAAGTTTTAATGCAAAGGTGACTTATTTAATAATCTTTCAATTTTACATGGAGTTTTTAAAATATTGATTTGAAATTGCTCTCACATATTCCTGATAGTTCAGTTCACTGCATGAGTGGGTTAAAAACAGAATCTTCATACTATATTACAGGGCAATTACAAAAATGGACTAATTATTCATTTGTTAAAATAAATCCAGAGGAAATGTTTAGATTTCCATAGATTTCCACTTTAATTTTACTACCAACATTTTTTGTGATGTTTAAGCTTTAAGCTGATACCAGATTTGGCTGCCCGATTCTGCCTATTATTATTTTCCTTGCAACATTGCCTCGAAAAATGTGTTTATTTTGGTCCGCGAGCCGCCACGACCACCACAATTATTCATTATTTCTACTATGACTACGACACCATATCGACAACAGACCAAGCGAACAATACACTTTACCCTGATACCCTAGTCACACCAACGAGACCGACACGAGACCAAACGAACAATACACTTTACCCTGATACCCTAGTCACACCAACGAGACCGACACCAGACCGACAACAGACCAAGCGAACAATACACATTACCCTGACACCCTAGCCACGCCAACGAGTCCGACACCAGACCGACACCAGACCAAGCGAACAATACACTTTACCCTGACACCCTAGCCACGCCAACGAGTCCGACACCAGACCGACACCAGACCTACAACAGACCAAGCGAACAATACACTTTACCCTGATACCCTAGCCACACCAACGAGACCGACACCAGACCGACAACAGACCAAACGAACAATACACTTTACCCTGACACCCTAGCCACACCAACGAGACCGACACCAGACTGACAACAGACCAAGCGAACAATACACTTTACCCTAATACCCTAGTCACACCAACGAGACCGACACCAGACCTACAACAGACCAAGCGAACAATACACTTTACCCTAATACCCTAGTCACACCAACGAGACCGACACCAGACCGACAACATACCAAGCGAACAATACACATTACCCTGACACCCTAGCCACACCAACAAGACCGACACCAGACCTACAACAGACCAAGCGAACAATACACTTTACCCTGACACCCTAGCCACGCCAACGAGTCCGACACCAGACCGACACCAGACCTACAACAGACCAAGCGAACAATACACATTACCCTGATACCCTAGCCACACCAACGAGACCGACACCAGACCGACACAGACCAAGCGAACAATACACTGTACCTTGATACCCTAGCCACACCAACGAGACCGACACCAGACCGACACAGACCAAGCGAACAATAAACATTACCTTTATACCCTAGCCACGCCAACGAGAACGACACCAGACTGATAACAGACCAAGCGAACAATACACATTACCGTGATACCCTAACCACACCAACGAGACCGACACCGGACCGGCAACAGACCAAACGAACAATACACTCTACCCTGATACCCTAGCCACACCAACGAGACCGACACCAGACCGACAGCCGACCAAGCGAAAAATGCACTTTACCCTGAGACCCTAGCCACGCCAACGAGACCGACACGAGACCGATAACATGGACCAAACGAACAATACACTTTACCCTGATACCCTAGTCACGCCAACGAGACCGACACCAGACCGACAACAGACCAAGCGAACAATACACTATACCCTGATACCCTAGCCACGCCAACGAGTCCGACACCAGACCGGCAGCAGACCAAGCGAACAATGCACTTTACCCTGATACCCTAGTCACGCCAACGAGACCGACACGAGACCGATAACATGGACCAAACGAACAATACACTTTACCCTGACACCCTAGCCACACCAACGAGACCGACAGCAGACCAAGCGAACATTACACTTTACCCTGACACCCTAGCCACGCCAACGAGACCGACACCAGACCGACAACAGACCAAACGAACAATACACTATACCCTGATACCCTAGCCACGCCAACGAGACCGACACGAGACCGATAACATGGACCAAACGAACAATGCATATTACCCTGATACCCTAGCCACATCAACGCGTTCGGAACTCTATTTTATAATAATTTTCCAGAACAAATGCAGAATGAGTCACAAGGGTTTTTATATTGTAATCACTTAAGAATGCCGTATTTATTTTGATGGGTAAAATAAGTATCCGCAATGTTTTTCTTTTGAAATACTTATGTGATTCAACTCCGTCTATTTTCGTGAATATAAATTGTGATTAAAAGGTATAGTAGAAAGGAATAAAAATTAGAAACTTGAACCCCTAACTGCTCTTAAATTGATTATGACACTGGAAGAGCGATGACAATAAATTGAACATATACATTTATAACTAAAAATTAGCATACATATTATTTGTTCACGGATAATATCAAGGAGTTTTTAAAGCTGGAGTCCTATCTAGCTCATTCCCTTTGTACCATCTTCGATGCCGCCAGGAGAAAGTATGTCAGGCATGTGCTTAACTGGGTCTTCCTTGCACATACGTAGACAGAAGATTCCTGCCTAGCTGCAAACTAACGGACCACTTTCAAAGGGGATATATGCTTTTGTAATGATAATTACTTTTCGCTACCACTCGTCTGATTATAGGGACTTTTAGATTTGAACGTCGACATAGTGGACTGCTGACATCCACTATGTCGACGTGAAAATCTAAAAGTCCCTAATACGAGCAGGACACAGTGCTTGCCTTTAGGAGGCAAGCGAAAGGAAATGGAGCAAAATTTCCTGAAATATTAATAAAAATTACTCGACTGTACATGAACAAATTCACTTTTTATTTTCGTGAGCCGGAAGTAAGCAGAAAAGTGTCAAATTGCAGGTTTTAATTAGGACTGTAAAATGTTACTACTTTTCACAAATTAAAGCCGTTATCATACAGTGTAAGCAAATTTCAGGACAAAATTATGATTTTGTATTCATATGTTATCATCTGTTCGATTTTCCCCTTGTTAGTTCAAATAAAAATGTAAAATATTAAGGATATATCTTTGTGAACAAAATCAGTATTCAAGCTTTCCAATGATATTGGCGGCTTCGAACCTCGGACATCAAAGGTAACAGCACACCCGTAGATTATATTGTGCAACCATAGAAAACGGCAGCTGCTTGGAATAATGTGTTGCGAGTTGTGTCTCCAGCTCTTAAAACTCCTTGATAATATACATCTGGGCCCTGTCTTACAAAGAGTTGATATCAATCGCAACTTATTTGTGATTGATATCAATCGCAGCTATGTACATAAGAGATAGGAGACTGCAGACTTGCGATTGATTGGAGGACTTGCGATTGATTTGGATCAATCGTAAGTCTTTGTAAGACGGGGCCCAGAAGTATATTTGTGTGCATGTTTTCCTTTTACTATACACCGCAAGTAATTCCTTTTGATACCGGAGATTGTCCTCGTGTTTGTTTATTCCATTCTTTCCTGGTTAGGGTAACTAGTGTATTTATATCTCAAACATTAATTCACTTTGTTTTGTATGATAATATCAGTCCCTGCTATATACAAATATGCGCAGTCACTTTAAGACATGTGAAGAAAAAAAAACTAAACTGAAAACTGAAACTGACAGTTATCCCGCCAAGAACTTCCATGAAAAATGACTCTATACACACATACCAAACGCGACATGCAACACGTGCAAACTATCATATTCTTCCTCTAACCAAGACGGTTTGCGCCCAATTTTTTTTTCATACACAGGACCAAACTAATGGAGCAACATTGATCCGAATCTTAAACAGCTTAAAAAACTTGTATGTACAATAAATCTTACGAACGTGTACACGAGATATATAAATGAGGATTTCTTGGCATGTTCCTTTTGGCATGACATTGGGCGCAGCCATTTTCATGAAAATGTGACGTACCAGGCGGAGTTGTCCGTCCATGTATCATGCACCAAGCTTTCATTTGAAAGACTTTTTAATTCAATAACAAAACCTTTACTTTTCAATGCGGAAAAATCATAGCCGAGAAAGTAAACATTACATGTGTCGAAAAATGTATGATAGGGTAACAACTGTAAAAAAAAAATAAAAAAAAAAAAAAAAAAATATATATATATATATATATATATAACGGTTGAATAACTATTTCATTTATGCGAAACCTTCAGCCCAAATCAGCACCAATTTTCGTTTTGGCAATAGGCCATTTTCGTAATGTAACCAAATTTAATGCATAAGTCTTTGTGAAGTGCCTCAATACAAATTATTGCATTCACCTGATCAGGATAATAGTATTTCAATAGACAGAATCCAAACTGCATACATTTGATTGTTTGCCAGGTAGGACAAACATTATGGCTTGATCTACCACGGAACACTTAATATATGCAGTTTGCATTCTGACTATTGAAATACTATTATTCTTATCAGGTGAATGAAATAATTTTGATTACATTACTAAAATGGCCTATTGCAGTACAACGGATAGTAGTAGGTGATCAAATGCTTCAACACCATGTACAAACACCTGGGAAGGAAGCATCCATAAATTTGAATACATTTAGTTGATAAACGACTCCGCATAGTACGTCATGCAATCAAGAAAATGGCGATGCCCATGTCTTGCTGAGAAACTGTACTTTATTCTTGCTTTATGCCTTTCTCATACACTTTGGTGGGGAATTTTTAGATTGATGGGCAGAATGCAATACATTTCTCAGAACAACTGAAATTATTCTTTGGGGTTAGTTCATCTTTAAATTGTTATTATTGAATTCGTACTTGTTAATGCATTACTATACTAAAAAAAAATCCGACTGTGACTCCCGACCTTGAACATTCTATTCTAAAACTTCTTTTTCTCTCTTCTCATTCTTCTGACTCCCATTCTCTTTTTTCTTACATCGATCATCCATATCATTTCATTGTTTTTGTCTGTATAATTTTCTTTTTGATTATTATACTTCAGCCTGATTATGTATGGCTCATGTCAAAAATAATTTTGAGGAACTTAAACTTAAACTACATGCTTGTTTTTAAGTTCCTTTTTTTTTACATGTAATTTCGAAATTATCAATGCAATACAAACTTATGCTGTGTATGTGTCTTTATTGTTCATGAATATCAACTTTGTTAATATGTATTGTTTTTCGATGTGAAATAAAAGAAACTAAACTGAAAACTGAGACTGACTCTCCGTAGGTTCTACTTTAAGGTTTACAAAGCTTTCTTTACTGTCCTTTTAGAATCAAAATAATATTGAGTAGTTTTTTTAATTGATTTCAATTATTCCCAGTACATTAAACGAGTATAGAATATCTATACACAGCTCAGGTATAGTTATGATGATATGAACCTGCACTAATGTCATTTTGCATTGACAGTTATACTGAAAGGCAAGTCTCATTTCATCGAAACCATACCTTCAACCAACCTTGATCAAGAGAAAAGAGTGAACTCTTTGAATAAACTCGGAAATGACTTGCAAAGCGGAAGCTCGAAAGAACCAAGGACAGAGTTATGTTCAACGTTGATTGATTATCGAAGAACGGATATTTACATAAGCTAAAATGTTAGATAAATATTTTTTGTTTGTTTATACGTACTGTATTCAATGGTAAGTCATCCTATTCCACTAAAATCCACCACGATACCAGGATATGGCCAGTGGTATATGACCAACAATATATGCATCTCCATTGTTTTGAAAAGTATTTGGATTTGTCATCGCACGTCAATTTGTTTTACTGCAAACTGAACAGTTGATACACATTCGCTCCCAATATGGTGGAATGGTATAACCTCATGACAGTGCGACATGAAATGATCTTGGTTGTCATTTTGAAAAGAAAAGTTCCAGCCATGGAATGTTGCACCGTCTCTCTACCCTCCCCTCCCCTTTTCCCCCTCTCTCTCTCTCTCTCTCTCTTTTCATATATACAAATACAATGAATATATATCTATACGTATATGTATACACACATACCAGCACACACTCACACACACAAACATACATATATATATATATATATATATACATATATATGTATATATATATATATATATATATATATTATACGTAAAGAATTGAAAGATATATCATGAGAGAAAGTTCACTGCACTTAAAACTGATTTATTTTTGTCATACAAAAGGTGAATTCTGGTGAATCGTTGGTTTTGATTTCGGATCTTTCTGTTAACCTTGCGGTAAGAAAGCAGTGTACACGAAATCACGGTCACTGAACACACTGGAAAAATGTTATTGGTTCTCCATGCTATTGTTCCGACTTGCGTTGGAGTTTGGTGGAGTCACGAATTCCCGTCATTCACATTAATCATGAATTGTGAATTCGGCCATGGAATTTCGAACGATTTCTTTAGACGGGCGTTATTGGCACTATTTCAGTGAAACCGTCTAAAAAATCTCTCTCATTTTGTGGGTGTCTGTGTGTCGAATTTTGGCACATCATTTTGTATTTGTATTTATTAACATTTATTTCCTTCTCAACGGTACAATATGAAACACAATGGCCCGAATTCACAAAGGAGGTTTGTCGACAAACCTTCTTTGTGAATCCGGGCCAATTTATATATACATTATATTTGTAACAATGATTTCAACATAGAGTATACAGTAAATAATTCAGATATCAGAAGGAAGAGAAAACCCGAAAAGCATAGCTTGAGTTGGGAACGCCCATATTAAGTTAACACAGTTACTGAGAGAACATTATAGATATATTATAGATATATTACATATTGTAAAACAGAAAGTTGATAGGAAAGAAAAAATAGTAAATGGAAGAAAAAATGAGAAGAGAATTAAGTATAGGAAGGCATGTACACTTATAAAGAGAAAATTAACTCAATTACATATTCCGAGCCCTCCTGGGCTGTCCTGGGCTGTGCATGTGTTTACGATTACATCATAAAAATGACAAAGTACTACAAGTCTAAAATAGACGGCGCGTACATATCATTAAAACAAGCAAAATCAACAAACGAACAGCAGCTTCATCCGACAACATTGTCATGGGGAAGATACAGATCGTACCTATATAGCAACAGCTAAGGCGTGTACGTAAGTGATCAAAACAAATAATCGGTCATACAACATGTTATTGAATTCTACAAGAAGTCACTTGCACACATAAATACAAGAACATGTATTAATATCGAGCAATTAAATACATTTTTGCATAACGGGAAAAAGTCTGCAAGGAGAGCTACTTCTGTATCAAATTGAAATATTCGGGTCTAGGGAGAGGAATGTTGGCAGCGCTTCTCGTATTATATGTATGGGTTCAGGGGCGTCGCTAGACCTTTTTCAGTGGGGGGGGGGGGGTGTAGAGGCCAACGATTACCGACAAAACTAGCCACCAATTACCGACAAAATTAAATGTCCAATATCTACAAATTCAACCCTATAAACATGGGGCCAAAGGCTAAATTGTTTTTCCTATGGACTATCTATAGTACTTGCACATTATGCGCAAAATGGTCATTTTCCGCGACGACATAAATGTACGAATTATTTCTTCAATTTAGTCAGCATCATAGCTATATATTTTAATGCAGGCGCGGAGCTAGGATCTATTTTAGGGAGGGGCGGTAGTGAGCAAGAGAATCACTTAAAAGCGCGCTCATTAGGGGGGTGTGGGTGATGGGCCTCCCGCGCGAAGCGCGAAAGCTTAGACGTTTCCTTAAATTATTTGGAAAAGAAGACGATTAATTGTACCGTTTTCGACTGGTAATCCTTGTCTGAATTCAGTTTCTCCCCCTCCCGCGCAAAGCGAGGAAGCTTTGACGTTTCATTAAATAATGAGAAAAAGCAGACGATTCGGTGTACTGTTCTCGACTCTTAATAAGCCCTATTCATCTGAATACAGTTTCCCCCTCTCGCGCGAAGCGCAAATGCTTTGACGTTTCCTCATATTATTAGAGAAAGAACACGATACATTGTACTGCTATCAACTCTAAATAAGCCCTTATTAATTATGTCTGAATTCAGTTTCCCCCTCTCGCGCGAAGCGCGGAAGCTTTGACGTTTCCCTCAATTATTAGAGAAAGAAAACGATTCGTCGTACCGTTTTCGACTCTCAATAAGCCCGATTCATCTGAATTCAGTTCCCCCCTCTCGCGCGAAAGCTTTGACGTTTCCTCATATTATTAGAGAAAGAACACGATTCGTTGTACCGTTTTCGACTCTAAATAAGCCCTATTAATTTTGTCTGAATTCAATTTTCCCCCCTCGCGCGAAGCGCGGAAGCTTTGACGTTTCCTTAAATTATTAGAGAAAGAACACGATTCGTTGTACCGTTTTTCGACTCTAAATAAGCCCTATTAATTTTGTCTGAATTCAGTTTCCCCCTCTCGCGCGAAGCGCGGAAGCTTTGACGTTTCCTTAAATTATTAGAGAAAGAAGACGATTCGTTGTACCGTTCTCGACTCGTCTAAATGAAGTTTTCCCCTTCCGCGCAAAGCGCGGTTTTTTTTTGGCGTTTCATCACAATATAGAGAAAGGAAGACGATTCATCTTACTGTTTTCGACTCTTATTAAGCCCTATTCATCTGTTTTCAGTTTCCCCCTCTCGCGCGAAGCGCGAAAGCCATAACGTTTTCTCAAATTATTAGAGAAAGAACACGATTCGTTGTACCCTTTTCGACTCTAAATAAGCCCTATTAATTTTGTCTGAATTCAGTTTCCCCCTCTCGCGCGAAGCGCGGAAGCTTTGACGTTTCCTTTAATTATTAGAGAAAGAATACGATTTGTCGTACCGTTCTCGACTCGTCTAAATGAATTTTTCCCCTTCCGCGCGAAGCGCGAAATTTTTGGCGTTTCTAAACAATATAGAGAAAGGAAGACGATTTCTCGTACCGTTTTCGAATCTTATTAAGCCCTATTCATCTGAATTCAGTTTCCCCTTCTCGCGCGAAGCGCGAAAGCTTTGACGTTTCCTCAAATTATTAGGGAAAGAACACGATTCGTTGTACCGTTTTCGACCTTTAATAAGCCCTATTTGTCTGAATTCAGTTTCTCCCTTTCGCGCGAAGCGCGGAAGCTTTGACGTTTCCTTAAATTATTAGAGAAAGAAGACGATTCGTTGTACCGTTCTCGACTCGTCTAAATGAAGTTTCCCCTTCCGCGCAAAGCGCGGAAGCTTTGATGTTTCCCTCAATTATTAGAGAAAGAAAACGATTCGTCGTATCGTTTTCGACTCTTAATAAGCCCGATTCATCTGAATTCAGTTCCCCCCTCTCGCGCGAAAGCTTTGACGTTTCCTCATATTATTAGAGAAAGAAGACGATTCGTTGTACCGTTTTCGACTCTAAATAAGCCCTATTAATTTTGTCTGAATTCAATTTTCCCCCCTCGCGCGAAGCGCGGAAGCTTTGACGTTTCCTTAAATTATTAGAGAAAGAACACGATTCGTTGTACCGTTTTTCGACTCTAAATAAGCCCTATTAATTTTGTCTGAATTCAGTTTCCCCCTCTCGCGCGAAGCGCGGAAGCTTTGACGTTTCCTTAAATTATTAGAGAAAGAAGACGATTCGTTGTACCGTTCTCGACTCGTCTAAATGAAGTTTTCCCCTTCCGCGCAAAGCGCGGTTTTTTTTTGGCGTTTCATCACAATATAGAGAAAGGAAGACGATTCATCTTACTGTTTTCGACTCTTATTAAGCCCTATTCATCTGTTTTCAGTTTCCCCCTCTCGCGCGAAGCGCGAAAGCCATAACGTTTTCTCAAATTATTAGAGAAAGAACACGATTCGTTGTACCCTTTTCGACTCTAAATAAGCCCTATTAATTTTGTCTGAATTCAGTTTCCCCCTCTCGCGCGAAGCGCGGAAGCTTTGACGTTTCCTTTAATTATTAGAGAAAGAATACGATTTGTCGTACCGTTCTCGACTCGTCTAAATGAATTTTTCCCCTTCCGCGCGAAGCGCGAAATTTTTGGCGTTTCTAAACAATATAGAGAAAGGAAGACGATTTCTCGTACCGTTTTCGAATCTTATTAAGCCCTATTCATCTGAATTCAGTTTCCCCTTCTCGCGCGAAGCGCGAAAGCTTTGACGTTTCCTCAAATTATTAGGGAAAGAACACGATTCGTTGTACCGTTTTCGACCTTTAATAAGCCCTATTTGTCTGAATTCAGTTTCTCCCTTTCGCGCGAAGCGCGGAAGCTTTGACGTTTCCTTAAATTATTAGAGAAAGAAGACGATTCGTTGTACCGTTCTCGACTCGTCTAAATGAAGTTTCCCCTTCCGCGCAAAGCGCGGAAGCTTTGATGTTTCCCTCAATTATTAGAGAAAGAAAACGATTCGTCGTATCGTTTTCGACTCTTAATAAGCCCGATTCATCTGAATTCAGTTCCCCCCTCTCGCGCGAAAGCTTTGACGTTTCCTCATATTATTAGAGAAAGAAGACGATTCGTTGTACCGTTTTCGACTCTAAATAAGCCCTATTAATTTTGTCTGAATTCAATTTTCCCCCCTCGCGCGAAGCGCGGAAGCTTTGACGTTTCCTTAAATTATTAGAGAAAGAACACGATTCGTTGTACCGTTTTTCGACTCTAAATAAGCCCTATTAATTTTGTCTGAATTCAGTTTCCCCCTCTCGCGCGAAGCGCGGAAGCTTTGACGTTTCCTTAAATTATTAGAGAAAGAAGACGATTCGTTGTACCGTTCTCGACTCGTCTAAATGAAGTTTTCCCCTTCCGCGCAAAGCGCGGTTTTTTTTTGGCGTTTCATCACAATATAGAGAAAGGAAGACGATTCATCTTACTGTTTTCGACTCTTATTAAGCCCTATTCATCTGTTTTCAGTTTCCCCCTCTCGCGCGAAGCGCGAAAGCCATAACGTTTTCTCAAATTATTAGAGAAAGAACACGATTCGTTGTACCCTTTTCGACTCTAAATAAGCCCTATTAATTTTGTCTGAATTCAGTTTCCCCCTCTCGCGCGAAGCGCGGAAGCTTTGACGTTTCCTTTAATTATTAGAGAAAGAATACGATTTGTCGTACCGTTCTCGACTCGTCTAAATGAATTTTTCCCCTTCCGCGCGAAGCGCGAAATTTTTGGCGTTTCTAAACAATATAGAGAAAGGAAGACGATTTCTCGTACCGTTTTCGAATCTTATTAAGCCCTATTCATCTGAATTCAGTTTCCCCTTCTCGCGCGAAGCGCGAAAGCTTTGACGTTTCCTCAAATTATTAGGGAAAGAACACGATTCGTTGTACCGTTTTCGACCTTTAATAAGCCCTATTTGTCTGAATTCAGTTTCTCCCTTTCGCGCGAAGCGCGGAAGCTTTGACGTTTCCTTAAATTATTAGAGAAAGAAGACGATTCGTTGTACCGTTCTCGACTCGTCTAAATGAAGTTTCCCCTTCCGCGCAAAGCGCGGAAGCTTTGATGTTTCCCTCAATTATTAGAGAAAGAAAACGATTCGTCGTATCGTTTTCGACTCTTAATAAGCCCGATTCATCTGAATTCAGTTCCCCCCTCTCGCGCGAAAGCTTTGACGTTTCCTCATATTATTAGAGAAAGAAGACGATTCGTTGTACCGTTTTCGACTCTAAATAAGCCCTATTAATTTTGTCTGAATTCAATTTCCCCCTCTCGCGCGAAGCGCGGAAGCTTTGACGTTTCCTTAAATTATTAGAGAAAGAACACGATTCGTTGTACCTTTTTTCGACTCTAAATAAGCCCTATTAATTTTGTCTAAATTCAGAGCCCCCCTCTCGCGCGAAGCGCGGAAGCTTTGACGTTTCCTTAAATTATTAGAGAAAGAAGACGATTCGTTGTACCGTTCTCGACTCGTCTAAATGAAGTTTCCCCTTCCGCGCAAAGCGCGGAAGCTTTGATGTTTCCCTCAATTATTAGAGAAAGAAAACGATTCGTCGTATCGTTTTCGACTCTTAATAAGCCCGATTCATCTGAATTCAGTTCCCCCCTCTCGCGCGAAAGCTTTGACGTTTCCTCATATTATTAGAGAAAGAAGACGATTCGTTGTACCGTTTTCGACTCTAAATAAGCCCTATTAATTTTGTCTGAATTCAATTTCCCCCTCTCGCGCGAAGCGCGGAAGCTTTGACGTTTCCTTAAATTATTAGAGAAAGAACACGATTCGTTGTACCTTTTTTCGACTCTAAATAAGCCCTATTAATTTTGTCTAAATTCAGAGCCCCCCTCTCGCGCGAAGCGCGGAAGCTTTGACGTTTCCTTAAATTATTAGAGAAAGAAGACGATTCGTTGTACCGTTCTCGACTCGTCTAAATGAAGTTTCCCCTTCCGCGCAAAGCGCGGAAGCTTTGATGTTTCCCTCAATTATTAGAGAAAGAAAACGATTCGTCGTATCGTTTTCGACTCTTAATAAGCCCGATTCATCTGAATTCAGTTCCCCCCTCTCGCGCGAAAGCTTTGACGTTTCCTCATATTATTAGAGAAAGAAGACGATTCGTTGTACCGTTTTCGACTCTAAATAAGCCCTATTAATTTTGTCTGAATTCAATTTCCCCCTCTCGCGCGAAGCGCGGAAGCTTTGACGTTTCCTTAAATTATTAGAGAAAGAACACGATTCGTTGTACCTTTTTTCGACTCTAAATAAGCCCTATTAATTTTGTCTAAATTCAGAGCCCCCCTCTCGCGCGAAGCGCGGAAGCTTTGACGTTTCCTTAAATTATTAGAGAAAGAAGACGATTCGTTGTACCGTTCTCGACTCGTCTAAATGAAGTTTTCCCCTTCCGCGCAAAGCGCGGATTTTTTTTCGGCGTTTCATCACAATATAGAGAAAGGAAGACGATTCATCTTACTGTTTTCGACTCTTATTAAGCCCTATTCATCTGAATTCAGTTTCCCCCTCTCGCGCGAAGCGCGAAAGCTATAACGTTTTCACAAATTATTAGAGAAAGAACACGATTCGTTGTACCTTTTTTCGACTCTAAATAAGCCCTATTAATTTTGTCTGAATTCAGTCTCCCCCTCTCGCGCGAAGCGCGGAAGCTTTGACGTTTCCTTTAATTATTAGAGAAAGAATACGATTTGTCGTACCGTTCTCGACTCGTCTAAATGAATTTTTCCCCTTCCGCGCAAAGCGCAGATTTTCTGGCGTTTCATCACAATATAAAAAAAGGAAGACGATTCGTCGTACCGTTGTTGACTCTTAAACCTTGTTTGAATTTAGTTTCCCCGAAAATTTTAAACCTCTGATTTCTTTAGCTGATATTATAGGAAAGTGAAACTTAGAGAAAGTACAAGTATTGTAGTTGTAGTCACTCTCGAAGTCGTCACAGCGGATATGAAGTCACAGTTTGTAGGGAAAAAAACTTGTCGGCCGACCGACAATATACATCTCACCGACTTCAAACTTTTGCATTGATATAGTACACGAGGATCGAGCAAGAATACCGACACAGCTGACCCGACACAGCAACATATTTACCCGTGTCTTTCTTGCTCCCTCGACGAGACGACTCCACCCAACAACCCCCTTCTCTCTTTTACCCCCACTCCTCCTCTCTCAGGCTCTTACCTCCCCTCTCTCTCCTCTCTTTCAACCCCCGTTTCTTTTGTTTCCCTTTCACACTTTTTTTCTTCTTTTTTCCTTTTCTTTCTTTTCTTTCTTTTTCTTTCTTTCCTCTCCTCCCTCTTTTTCTCTTTCTTTCTTCTCTTTTCTTTCCTTTCTTTCCTTTCTTTCCTTTCTTTCTTTTCTTTCTTTTTCTTTCTTTCCTCTCCTCCCTCTTTTTCTCTTTCTTTCTTCTCTTTTCTTTCCCTTTCCCTCTCTTTTTTCTCTCTCTTTTTTTCCCTCTCTTTTTTCCCTCTTTTTTTTCCCTCTCTTTTTTTCCCTCCCCCTTTTCTCTTTTTCCCGACGGCAGCGCAATTTTACCGACAATATCCTGACAGGTGGGGGGGTGTCGCACCCCCCACACCCCCCCCCCTTTGGCGACGCCCCTGTATGGGTTTCAGAGTTGCATTGAAAATGATAAGATCACTAAAGTGTGATAGGAAGATGTTGTTTATGCTTTTATACATGAACATACCCTGTTGATGCAAGTTGATATCACTGCATCTCAAACAAATAATTTGTTACAGACGGGACCAGTATGGGAGCGATAGTGCGTTCCGGATATTATACGAATACTCTTCTTCTGCAATAGTGTAAGCTTTTGAATTTTGTACTTGCAGGAATTCGCACAAACAAGATTACAGTAAGAAAAATATGGAAGTATAAGAGCACAATATAACATACGTAGAATGTGATTGGGCAAAAGATGTTTGCGTCTGGATATAATGCCAATGTTTTTGGACACCTTACTTTCAACTTCGTGAATATGGTATTTCCAAGACAAGGAACTATCTAAATAAACGCCAAGAAATTTAACTTTATCTACCTTTGACAATATGATCTAACCAAGAACAATATTAAAATCATTGAAATCTGCATTCTTTCCATAATTGTGAAAAATCATATAATTACATTTCTTTACATTTACAGATAATTTATTAGATGTGAACCATTCACATATATATGCAAGACCTGCATTTACTGTATCCATAAGAGAAATATATTTGTGTCGTCTGCATACAGTATAAAAGATAATTCATTAGCAGATTTATAAATATCATTCACATATAATATAGATAACAGTGACCCAGGAAGCATGTTATACTGTCCTAAACTCCGAAAGAGAAGATTGATACTTACATGGTAATCGATTGTTAAGATAGCTAGTGGACCATTTATGAGCTACACCACGTATTCCATAACGATATAGTTAAGATAGTAAAATATATCTATAAAAACTCAAATTGCAAAATTAATTTGCTTCAAAGGCGTCTATGACTTTACTAGAAAGACTGGTAAGAGCCATACATGTTGAATAATCCCTACGGAAACAATATTGATGTTTATTGAGAATAGAATGTTTGTCAAGGAATTCAATAGTTCTTTTATAAACAATACACTTGAATTATTAAGAGAAGACTGACAGTACAGGAATAGGCTCATAGTTTGTAAATTCACGATTGTCACCAAATTTAAAGACTGGTGTTACTTTAGCTTTCTTTAGCTCATCTGGAAATACTCTTTCTCATAATGAAAGGTGAAATATATGGCATAGTTGTCTGCTTTATTGTTTCCAAAAGTACTAATGTTACACATTTCGTTTTCCCTAGTAGGATATAAATACAAAGAGTCAACAGGTGGATCATTTATATACTGTAAATAATTCGTTTGGGTACCTGGGATTTTATTTGCTAAAGATGGACCAATTCTTGCGAAGAAGTAAAAGGAGTTCGAAATAATGTCCGGTTCTGTAGCGATGTGCCCGTTATATTTAAATACGGAATTCTCAGCTGGCTTACTTTTGTAAAGTAATGAATTTATCGTTTGCCACCTATCGATTTACATTAGATTTATTAAGTACAAATTTGTCATGGAAATACTGAGATTTTGCTTTACAAATTAATCCTGTGAGTAGGTTACGAACATTTGTATACGCAGAAGCATTTTGGTCTGATGGGTTACGTAAATAAATTTTGTATAATTTATTCTTATGTCGGTTCGACTGTAACAGTCCATTCGTCATCCAACATTTTGATTTTTTTTCTTCTTCAAATACAATTGGAAAATGCTTTTCATACAATGCACAAAATATATTTTGAAAAATATTATAACTATCGTTTGGATCTTCTGCAGCACATACATCCCTCCAGTCGACTTCTTGCAAATCCCTAATTAATTAAGGCCTCAATATTTCTCTGATTTATAATTCTGTGATCGATGTTTACTTTCGATGATTTTACATTGGCAACATTTAACTTTGAAATGGAAAAGACGGGCAAGTGATCAGATACATCACAATACAATAGACCAGTATCATGAAATAAAAGTAAGTTATTTGTAAGTATATTATCTATTAAAGTGGCAGATGACTTCGTAATTTGTGTAGGTTTTTCGATTATGCCGTAATGGGACAGTGTTGAACATAAAAGTAAATCCAACTCCCGAAAAGAAGGTCGAAAAGAACGCAGAAAAATCAGAGAAAACAGACAGGTGAAAGTTTGAATGAAATCGCACAAAAGATAAGAGATTTATGAAATTTTTGAAAATTGTAAACACTATGGGTATGGAAAATTTGAATTGGCTGAATCGATAATGTCATTGTGATGTAGTGGCGAACAATTCCCTCATTTGTTCCAACACACGAAATGACTACAATTACAACAACAAAACATCTAAATGAATGACTCGGGAGTCTCTTTTCTTTTTAGAGGAAATATAATGAATTATTATCCATTATATACTTTGAGTAGTGCCCCAAGGAACTAGACACTTAGAAGAAAAACATAAATTAGTGATATTTTTGTACACGACAAACGGGAAAGTTGTTCGTGACTCCCTTAGCTATAGTGATCTCATATGTCCAACATTTATAAATCTCTTATTATTGTTCCGATTTATTTCAAACTTTTGTCATTCTGTCTATCTTATTTCTTTGCTGCTTTCATACAAAATGAACTTATTAATAAGGTTGGATTGCCCTTTAATACACAATTTTATTTCTGCTTTCATACAAATGAATTTACTTCCCACTTCGCTATAGCTCACTGTACCAATACCCCCCCCCCCCCCCTTCGTGCCCCATTTAATACGCTGTTTTATTCTATTTTTCTTCCTTCCGTATAGCTGCCTGTACCAACGGTGACCTTCAATGCCCCATCAGCAAAGCTTGTTACCTCCCTGATGCTGTATGTGACTCTTATGACGATTGTGGTACTGGTTTCGATGAAATGGAATGCCTAGAATTAGGTAAGTTTACCATTGCATCCAAATGTCAAAATTTGTATATGATCTGCGTATTCATTAAATGTTTTTTGAAGTGTATGACTAGGAAATGTCAGACAGCAAATTGCATTCACATATATTTTGTTCAATTGCTTGCCATTATCGTATACGCAGTACGAAAGAAAAGTTTGTAATTTTGTCTAAATACTACAATAGCAATATATCATTATCCATAATACAATGAAAGCACGTAGCATTCACTTATTTCGATGTCATTATTCATTATTCTTTGCTCGTAATGTCTAAACATTATCCGATGATTTCTTATTGAAAGACTCCAAGTCTAACTTCAATCACTGACATTTCTGCCGTGCTTTTGATTTTCCAACGTAAAAATAGTAAACGCAATCTCTTGTACCACATTATAGAGCCTTTTCTTTTTAATGTAGGAATGGTATTGTTGAAATCAAAAGCAGCATTGTGATGAAATTCACATGTGCTTGTTACGATTTTGCCAAAATAAATTGTTTCAATGTTGATGGCTTAATTATTTGTGTTACTATGCTCATGATTTACGGGTATGTTTACCTGGATTCGTTTACACAACCAAAGTGTGCACTACCCCCACGCCTTTGCGAGTATTCCTATCATAATTGTAGTAAAAGAGATTGCATATGTCATATTATAGAGCTAGGATGGGATTGATTTGATCAGGAACGACATTGTGTGAAATTCACTTTATCTAGTTAAGGGTATGGCAGGTTAATATTGCTTCAATGTTGATCAGGGTTACCAAGGTAATGAGATTGTGGAATGAAAAATCAATTTCCTGACCCTGATCGGATCGCCATAACCATCACGTTAATTAGTGTTTGTTAATCTCAACATGAGGCAAAGCGAAGTAAGGGAGTGATTTGCAATTAAGCTTTTCATTATAAAAGAAAGTGCATGCCTGTAAATACACGTCGCATAGAGCAGAAGCCAGGGTGGAACTGTGATTTGCCAGTCGAAGAGAAGTTTATGATATGATTATTGCATGCAATATAGAAGCATTAGAAACATAAAGGGCATTTTCCTTTCCTTAGAATAGTACAAGTTTAGTAAACTGTATAGTCACTTAACCTACATCACATAGTCTGATTGGTCGATTAGAATAATGATAACAAATAATAAATTATAAATAATATACTCTTATTTCCGCCAGGGTAGTCTTGCTAATAATATTAATATTAATACTGATTTTTCTGCGAGTCCCACAATTAATATTAGTCAAACAATTGCCAGGTAACCGGGGTGGAGAGTGGCAAATGTGGATAGACGTTAGTGAAGGGCTGGGATTCGAACCCTTAATCCTTGTATAGAGAGTCAAATGAATGAACAACTATACTACGACACCCCATGATGTTTCTGTGATATGTCTGGTTTTGTTGTAATTTCTATTCTCACCCCAATAGATGAATGCAATGAAACAATATATGCCCCGTTTGATAGCGACTGCAGTGCCGAAAGGAGTAACGGGACTTTCGATTCAAGGGGCCTAGAGTCCAGTTTCGACGGGGAGTTTTTCTTCGGCATACCAATATTTGAATCCGAGTCTGAGTCTCCAATGGCAGTTTGGATTGACAGAGTAAGTTGAAACGAAATGAACACAGAGACCAGAGGGTTTGGGGATCTCCAACACATATGCTGTGATGATCATGGGCGTAGATCTGTAATTGATACCTATTGTTCAGGGGGGGGGGGATGATGATCTATTCATTCACCCCCCCCCCCTGAACAATAGGTATTACGTAAAGCAGGGCTCCCACTTAGCCGAGTTGGCGCCTCGAGTTGTGGCGAGCTGGTGCGATCTTATGGCAAGCCGTTTTATCATTAAAACATATTTATTGATATCAAGAAATAATTTTACGTTGTAAAGCAATGGTAATTCTTGATATCAAGAATTGAATTCGTGTTATCAAGAATTCGATTTCGTGATATCAATAAATATGTTTTAATGATAAAACGGCTTGCCATAAGATCGCGCCAGCTCGCCACAACTCGAGGCTCTAATTCGGCTAGGTGGGAGCCCTGCTTAAAGATTGACGCCCATAAGTGTGATCTAGTACAGGGGCGGACCAGGATTTTTTTTTTTTTTTTTTGGGGGGGGGGGGGCATATATCTGAAAAAACTTAACATGCAAACAAGTAAGGGGGAAATCGCATATGTCGGTGAAACAAAAAACATTGCCAAGCACATAATCATTTTTTTCCTTTCCACCTGCCATTTCTAGTATGAAATCTGCAATTTTGGTCGAATATTTTCGTCGAAGGGGACGGGGTTGGGTACTTGTTTCCTTTTATGTATACCTAAGGTATGCCGCAGGAATTTTAAAATAAGGGGCAAGGGCCGATTTCGCCTCCCTATTTCCCACTGATATACTGAACTTTTCATCTATGAGGTCCTATTTTTGTAACTGTTGCAGGCCTCTAGTCTAGCAAAACGTCTAATTGCACCACACACCTGGAAAGGAATCCTGATATCAATTTTTGTTTGTCAATTATACCCGAAGAAAATAGAGCATAGATAAATAAAAACTGAAAAAAGCAAACATATTATGACAATTAAATGTTTTATATGATTTAAAAAGAAAATACAGTGTCTGGCTACTCATTGATAAAAAAGCATTAAGCAACATACCCTGATTATCACAATATTTAAGTAGATTAGGGAAGAGATGCTTTTAAGGTTGTTAAAGAATCCCATATTTTGGAGCGACAAGAGTGTGAAGTCTGAACAGACATGAGAGTTATACAGGGACCCACTTTTTATATTTTACGTTATTATCACAATGATGATGATGATAATTGTAAGTTTATTCTTATTAATAGTAGTATCATTACTATTGTTGTTATTGTTGACTTTTACCGTTATTACTGTTATTATTAATATTACTATTATTAGTTTTATTATCATCATTATCATCAATATTATCATTATCATTAAAACGTTATTAATTCATTTATTTTTATTAACATGATGATGATTATTTTTATTTTCATCTTTTTGTTTTCTTTTTCACATTATGATTATATTTTACTTTGATTGTTCTATTTCTTCTAGGTGTATCTTAATTGGGGAATGAACCGACAGTCCTGGCCATCTACCAATTTGACAGAACAAGGATTTTTCATGCTAAGGATATCATCCATCTCTGACGTCGGTAACGTTACCAATTTAACAGTTGTTGCACTCCAACTGACAGCAAATGTAAGAACGAGTTTTATATCATTTTATAGTGTTTTAGGATAAAGAGTCACTTGATTTGCGTTAAGTTGAATATTAAATTTTAAAAATGGAGTCAACATTTATCCTAATGTTTTGTCGATATTGTATGAATTATGCAGTATATTATAACACAAAATCCTGGTACTCGCATCCACTGCAGGATCATGGATAATAATTATGAATAATAATAATAATGATGATGATGGTGGTGGTGATGAGGATGATAATAAGAATGAATGATATTAGTAATAACAACAATAATAAAAATAATATAACAGTACTACTACTACGATTAATAATGATGATAATAATAATGATGATGTTAATAATGAATGATAATGATAATAATATTATTAATAATGATAATATTAAAACTACTACAACTACTACTACTACTACTACTACTACTACTACTACTACTACTACTACTACTGCTGCTGCTACTACTACTACTACTTCTACTACTACTACTACTACTACTACTACTACTACTACTACTACTACTAAAACAACTAGTACTACTACTTCTACTAATAATAAATGTATGTAGTGACGTTAGCATAATAGACTTGAACAGAGATGCAGCGCGATTTGACTAGTTGATGTCTTAACTATAGACGTATTTATTCCACTTTCTCTATTACAAACAATACGACTGTAATAAGTCATGAGAGGAATAGCCAATAACAATAATCTCTATCAATGAATAAGAGTGGTGGAATGTCCACTGCAGGATATTATGACAAGTAAGAAAGAGAATACCAAGAAGTAGCATAAATGTACATGTACAGGGGCGGCGGGGACACCAAATAGACAGCAAGATGAAACAAGATGAAAGCAAGTGAAACTAGATGAAAACAAGTGAAACTAGATGAAAGCAAGTGAAACTAGATGAAAGCAAGTGAAACTAGATGAAAGCAAGTGAAACTAGATGAAAGCAAGTGAAACTAGATGAAAGCAAGTGAAACTAAATGAAAGCAAGTGAAACTAGATGAAAGCAAGTGAAACTAGATGAAAGCAAGTGAAACTAGATGAAAGCAAGTGAAACTAAATGAAAGCAAGTGAAACTAGATGAAAGCAAGTGAAACTAGATGAAAGCAAGTGAAACTAGATGAAAGCAAGTGAAACTAGATGAAAGCAAGTGAAACTAGATGAAAGCAAGTGAAACTAGATGAAAGCAAGTGAAACTAAATGAAAGCAAGTGAAACTAGATGAAAGCAAGTGAAACTAAATGAAAGCAAGTGAAACTAGATGAAAGCAAGTGAAACTAGATGAAAGCAAGTGAAACTAGATGAAAGCAAGTGAAACTAGATGAAAGCAAGTGAAACTAGATGAAAGCAAGTGAAACTAGATGAAAGCAAGTGAAACTAAATGAAAGCAAGTGAAACTAGATGAAAGCAAGTGAAACTAGATGAAAGCAAGTGAAACTAGATGAAAGCAAGTGAAACTAGATGAAAGCAAGTGAAACTAGATGAAAGCAAGTGAAACTAGATGAAAGCAAGTGAAACTAGATGAAAGCAAGTGAAACTAGATGAAAGCAAGTGAAACTAGATGAAAGCAAGTGAAACTAGATGAAAGCAAGTGAAACTAGATGAAAGCAAGTGAAACTAGATGAAAGCAAGTGAAACTAGATGAAAGCAAGTGAAACTAGATGAAAGCAAGTGAAACTAGATGAAAGCAAGTGAAACTAGATGAAAGCAAGTGAAACTAGATGAAAGCAAGTGAAACTAGATGAAAGCAAGTGAAACTAGATGAAAGCAAGTGAAACTAAATGAAAGCAAGTGAAACTAGATGAAAGCAAGTGAAACTAGATGAAAGCAAGTGAAACTAGATGAAAGCAAGTGAAACTAGATGAAAGCAAGTGAAACTAGATGAAAGCAAGTGAAACTAAATGAAAGCAAGTGAAACTAGATGAAAGCAAGTGAAACTAAATGAAAGCAAGTGAAACTAAATGAAAGCAAGTGAAACAAGATGAAAGCAAGTGAAACTAAATGAAAGCAAGTGAAACTAAATGAAAGCAAGTGAAACTAGATGAAAGCAAGTGAAACTAAATGAAAGCAAGTGAAACTAAATGAAAGCAAGTGAAACTAAATGAAAGCAAGTGAAACTAAATGAAAGCAAGTGAAACTAAATGAAAGCAAGTGAAACTAAATGAAAGCAAGTGAAACTAAATGAAAGCAAGTGAAACTAGATGAAAGCAAGTGAAACAAGATGAAAGCAAGTGAAACTAAATGAAAGCAAGTGAAACTAAATGAAAGCAAGTGAAACTAGATGAAAGCAAGTGAAACTAGATGAAAGCAAGTGAAACTAGATGAAAGCAAGTGAAACTAGATGAAAGCAAGTGAAACTAGATGAAAGCAAGTGAAACTAGATGAAAGCAAGTGAAACTAAATGAAAGCAAGTGAAACTAGATGAAAGCAAGTGAAACTAGATGAAAGCAAGTGAAACTAGATGAAAGCAAGTGAAACTAGATGAAAGCAAGTGAAACTAGATGAAAGCAAGTGAAACTAGATGAAAGCAAGTGAAACTAGATGAAAGCAAGTGAAACTAGATGAAAGCAAGTGAAACTAGATGAAAGCAAGTGAAACTAGATGAAAGCAAGTGAAACTAGATGAAAGCAAGTGAAACTAAATGAAAGCAAGTGAAACTAGATGAAAGCAAGTGAAACTAGATGAAAGCAAGTGAAACTAGATGAAAGCAAGTGAAACTAAATGAAAGCAAGTGAAACTAAATGAAAGCAAGTGAAACTAAATGAAAGCAAGTGAAACTAAATGAAAGCAAGTGAAACTAAATGAAAGCAAGTGAAACTAAATGAAAGCAAGTGAAACTAGATGAAAGCAAGTGAAACTAGATGAAAGCAAGTGAAACTAGATGAAAGCAAGTGAAACTAAATGAAAGCAAGTGAAACTAAATGAAAGCAAGTGAAACTAAATGAAAGCAAGTGAAACTAAATGAAAGCAAGTGAAACTAGATGAAAGCAAGTGAAACTAAATGAAAGCAAGTGAAACTAGATGAAAGCAAGTGAAACTAGATGATGCAATACAATAGTGCATTACATGTACAATATACAATCTAGCATTTCAGTACGCTGCAGTGAAAATATTGGTAACTAATTTGGAAATTACAACCCTCGAAATTCATCACTTCTTACACACTGGTTTTAGATCGCGAATGTGAAGGGAACTCTGAATCTATAAATGATATAGATCTATTTATCTATAAATCATCGGAGCCACCACTAAATTCAAATGCTATACTTCTTGAACTTTATACATCCCTAGCTATACTAATACCTATCCTTACCCTTATCCTTAAACTTATCCTTGTTCTCATACTTATACTGACGGTTATTTATACTTATACTTACATAACAGGAATCTCTTAGCGGAGTTGTGAAGAAGCTACGTGAGCCCTTGGAAATTGACCAATTCCCAATGAGCAGCATACAGGTCACACTCAGTTTCGTGAGGGATGCAGAACCTAGCAATGAATCTCCTTATACTGCTCCCGAGTTCCTCGCACATGGCACTGTAGAAGTAGAATTCGTCAGGTAACACTACGAAAATACTCAAAACCAAACAGAAACTCCGTTGACATGTATATAGGTACAGATAAATGTACATGTACAGGGGCGGCGGGGACACCATCAAATAGGGCACTTTCTAGAAAAAAGGGCACCTATACAAAGGGAAATCCCAAAGCGAAAATATCAAATTTTTAGACATTGGTATATACCCTTATATTGCGATTACATTATCAGGGATGATTTCAATGTTTGTTTCTCTCTAAACGGTCTAAGATACTGCTAAAGCATCATACAGCTAGATGTGATGGTGTGAATAATAATTTACGAGTGAGCGAAACGAGCAAGCAAAGATTTTACGATTTTAATATTGTGAGGTCGCAGTGCTAAAAATGACATCTTATAAAGAGGAAATAACAATTATGATGGGGTCTTAATTACAATCGAATCATGAAAGACTGAAGAAAAAAACTTTTGATAAGAAACATAATTATATCAACTATAAATGCGAGCGAGCTTTGGGTGAAATTAAAGAAAAAGTTGCTCTTAGTCGCTTTAAATTAGGAGATCTTTTTAGGGTGAAAGGGATAATGGCACATATCCTAAAGGAAAAGGACACTTATTAGAAAAGAAAAAGAGCACATGTCAAAGTGAAAAGGGAAATCATGAGATGAGAAAAAGGCACTTATTACAAAGGAGAAGGGGCAATTATCAGAAGGAAAGTGGCACCAATTAGAAAGGATAAGGAGCAGGTGTCTAAATAAAATGGGCAATTGTCAGATATGGAAATGGGAACTTATTAGAGTTAAAGAGGGTACCTCACCCTTTTGATCAAGGGCACTCATCGGAGATGAAAAGGGGCACTTATAAGAATGAAAAAGGGCCGACAAAGGAAAAGAGGCACTTGTCAACATAAGGGACACCCCTCATATCTGAAAATAGGCAATTTTAAGAAAAGAAGGGGCACTTATCATAGGTGGTAAGGGGTACTTCTTGTACCTGAAAAGGAGCACTCACCTGAGATGAATAGGGGCGCTTTTGAGAATAGAAAGAGGCACATTAAGGAAATTAGCCTGTAATCCAGCTAACAATGGAAGTTACAAACTGATTCAGCCGAGGACGCAGGTTCGAAACTGATTCACGTCTTTCGGATGGTGACGTTTAAAGGTCGGTCCCCAGACGTACATAATCATATCTGATTGATACACGTCTGTAAAAAAAAAAAAAAAACACTACTCACACAAACACACACACACACACGCACTGACGAGTGGCGCGCATGCGTACTACCCACCAAAAAACAAGTTGGTATGAGCAAACGTCGACGGTTTTTAATGGTTTTTCCAGTAGTGTAAATGGAAGTTTAAAAAAATTAAAGATTTTTCAAAATGGTGTTTCGAATGTGTATATGGATATGCATTGATGTCCTTCCTTAATTTTGGCTTGTATCCATTCTTTGTTGGGGCAGGTGAGTTTTCAACAAGCTGGATCCTAGTTTGAATGCATATAAGTCGGAATTTTCATTTACGATTAACTTTAAGAAATTTGTCAAATTCAAACAGCCTTGTGTCTCTCTTGGAATTAAATACACATTTAACAAAAATGAAACGAGTGAATAATGGTGAGTAGCTTTATCGAATTTTCCCATTGTTGTTCTCCCTTTTTAATGTTGCAAATCTTTAAAATATCTCCGCGGAGAGTAGGCCATGGAAATTGTTATTCGCTCGAACAATTTCCAGTGAGCCTTAATTGGCCGCAAGGTATCCACTTCGGAATTATTTTCTACATACAAGATCAGCTTTGCACTAACATAAGGTAATCGTTCATAGTATTAACAAAAAAGAGAACGCCACGAGAAGTTGCCTGCACCAGGGAATCTGTACTATTAAGTGATTATTTGAACGAGATTTTAAGGATGATAGCAGCCCTATCTCTGTTTTGAAGCGATTGTCAGTACAGTAAATACTCAAGGTACTCTTCATTTCTCAAATCTATATTGTTTCCTCCTCTTTTTATTCTCCTTAGATATTTTAATCCATGCCCCGGTATACCATGCCTAATGGCAGCATGGCCCTACCTGAGAAGGAATGGTGCTACGCAGTGTCAGCCTCTCGAAAGGAGGTTATTTGTGTCATCTCTGTATGGAAGATGCATCTGTACGTATTCAAATACTTCTTATAAACTAAAATAAGAATTATATCGACCTACTTCGAAAAGATGATAGTCTTGCAATACATTGATTTTCCGTACCTTGATTTTAATGTGCTGATATAATGTGCAATTTGCTGAGTCTACGATTTGCTGTCAAAATATTTTTCAGGCATGAGTACATTACCATCCTAATGTAGGTTGGCGATTAATGCTATTCTTTCAGAAGAATTTCCAGCATTTGTTAAGTAATCGTTAAATTTGTTGAAAATTGTCCATTTATTAAATCGCTGTTGCACATAAGCAGAATTAACCTGGCTCGATACGATGATGCCGGATGAAAAGCGAAAATTAAAAGGACGTGTTTCGTGTAAGAATGGAACAGAAAATGATTCACTATAAGTGCTTTTTTTTGTAATCCCTGCACGCATAGCTTCGCCAGAAATATTCTCCATCTCTGAAAACCAAACTGGTTATCCAGGCGAGAGCATCTTCATCTCCTGCATTGCCACCGGGTCACCACAACCTGTAGTCTCCTTGTTACCCGTCGTAGACCCAGAGTCGACGGCTGAAGTGGGTCCATCACCATCAGCCTTTCAACGAGTCCCATTGTCAAACGGAACCGACATAACGTAAGCAGACTGCATAACATAATCGCATAGACTTACGAAAATTAACAAACCGTCCTTAAACTTGCTTTTTACCTAATGAAATGAAACGTAATATACTTAATTCAAACATGATTTCTATTATATATTCAGTAGGGTATTGAAATTCCTCCGAGTTAATTTCTCGATTTTTTTTTGCAATCGTGTTTCATATATATTTTATAAAGATGATACATTATAAGAACTGATGAATGCAATCATATAGCCCAGTTACTTTACATCATACAACTCTATAGTACGAAGTATGAGTTTGAATGCAATCATATAGCCCAGTTACTATACATCATACAACTCTAGTACGAAGTATGAATTTGAATGCAATCATATAGCCCAGTTACTATACATCATGCAGCTCTATAGTACGAAGTATGAGTTTGAATGCAATCATATAGCCCAGTTACTATACATCATACAGCTCTATAGTACGAAGTATGAGTTTGAATGGAATCATATAGCCCAGTTACTATACATCATGCAGCTCTATAGTACGAAGTATGAGTTTGAATGGAATCATATAGCCCAGTTACTATACATCATGCAGCTCTATAGTACGAAGTATGAGTTTGAATGGAATCATATAGCCCAGTTACTATACATCATGCAGCTCTATAGTACGAAGTATGAGTTTGAATGCAATCATATAGCCTAGTTACTACATCGTGAGTCAAAAAAAGTTTACACCTAGAAAATTGCTAATTATTTTAAGAATCATCTATGAACAGTAAATTATTATACATCTTATGAAAGAGTGTTTTTATCCCAAATCATTTGGTATCATTTTTGTGTGGTATGTGTTCACGCTCGCATGAACAGGAGGCATTGTTTGCGAGAGTGCAAAATCGACTTGCGCCAAAGTTGCTTATGTGATGTTTGAATAAAACAATTGGGATTTCGGTATTAATCCGGTCTTTGCAGATACAAATAACATCATTAACAAAATTAATCATGCCACACATCAAATATCGAATATCAAATATCAACGAACATTTGTGCGCGCGTGTGTGTCGGTGTGTGACTTTGCTTCTGCAAAATATACAATGCATTTCATTTGATACATTCAATTCCTTCTCTCAATCCGCTAATCCAAACATAATACATACTGTAGGCATCACTTTGGCGCAAGTCGATTTTTGCACTCTAGCAAACAATGCCTCCTGTTCATCCAAGCGTGAACACATACCACACAAAAATGATACCAAATGATTTGGGATAAAACATTCTTTCATAAGATGTATAATAATTTACTGTTCATAAATGATTTTAAAAATAATAAGCAAATTTCTAGGTGTAAACTTTTTTTTGACTCACATGGTATTCATCATACAGCTCTATAGTGCGAAGTATGAGTATGAATGCAATCATATAGCCCAGTTACTATACATCATACAACTCTAGTACGAAGTATCAGTAGCCTACACGAATGATAGCCCAGTTATGCAGCTCCATGGTACGAAGTATCAGTACGAATGCAATCATCTGGCCAGTTTACACCATACTCTATAGTACGAAGTATCAATATTATTCCTGGTTTTAGCCAAGCCGTCACGATAGGGCGTTAAAGCATTCAAGGAATCTCTTCCTCCCGGGCATCCATTTACCTCACCTGGGTGGAGAGAGGCAAATGTAGATTAGTATTGTGACATGTTAATATGAACATCTCCCTGGTAGTTCATTGACCCTAAATAAAAGGTGTTTATTCAAAATGAGATATGATCAAATGGTAATGACAATATAGGATTCATCCGTATATAATCGTTAATCCGCTGTCGTCAAATAATGTGTGAATGCTTGTGAGTAGCCTACATATATGCAGCTTCACCTTACTCAATTGTTTCCCTTCTGTTCTGACAGATTTACCTGCACTGCTGAAAACCTTGCTGGTACAGCCACTTCAACGGTACAAGTGACAGCACTAGGTATGGTTACATTAAGTTTTCCCAGTGACGTACCTACAGAGGGTCAAGGGTAACGTGCCCCCTCCCCCAATCGCATATGCGGACAGAAAACAAAAATAAAGACAAAGGCGAGAAACAGAGCAATGAATATGGGAAAACGACAAGGAAATTAGACTAAATGACCCTTCCGAATCCTCCCCCATTCAGTAGCCTTGTTTATTCGCATCTTTGATTTTCCGAGATAGACCGGGTGCCCCCTCCCCCCATCATGCCAGTGCCCCACAATGCGTGGACCCATGCTACGCTACTGCGTATTCCTACTTAATTCAAGACTTTATGTCCGACTCAACTGCACACAGCAGAGGTCCGTAGAAAATAAGTTAAAACTTTAAACATGAAACATATTACCACTGACATATATACATACAAAAAGGAGAAAATCAATATTATACTGTATCAAAGAGAAACTGGATAAATACATTTACATTGTAAAAAATGTTACACGAACATTGTTTAACAGAATAGGTGTCAGACCAACTTTGAGGAAATTACAGGCCAATCATGGGCAATTTTTACTCAGTTTCTAGGAAAAAGAATCAAGCGTGATTGTCAAAGCAATTGTTACCCAATATGTTTACAGTGTTCCATTTCAACCATTTGTCTATAGCGTATACGAATAAATCAAACATGAGATTTATTAATACAGCCTGACCACCTTTAAATAGTATAAAGTAGTATACAGTATGCACGTACGTTGAACTGCGCTATTCCGTGGCAGCTGGTGCAGAATTGTGATCTTTTCTATGAATGCATTCTGTCTTTTATCTTGAATCCTAGATTACCGATGTCCTGGTTTAGCTGATGCCCTTGTGGACTTGCAGAACCAGCTGACGGAATGTCCGTCCGTTCTTCGATTACCGGTTGGAGGGAATATTTTCCAGTCTTTCTTTTCAGTCAACGTCCTTCAAGACGGCATCTTGCAGTTCTTGCCCCTGGTGTTGTTCATGCCTAACCCAGAGCTCCAGGTTCCTTCCGTCATTACGTTCCGGATTACGATCACAACCGAGCCGGTATTACCAGTAGAAATCCCCTTGCGTAGAAGACGTGACCTCTTCAAGATTCTGTACGAAAGAGATTATCGCAACGTCACTCTCGACAATGGTGCCATCACTGTAGAATTCTCACCGCCTGTCTTCGTTTCGCAGTCCACACCTCTTTTCATCAACCTGCTCAATTTAGATAACACACCTCTGTATCTTCCATTTAACGACGGATTGCAAGGACCGCTCTCATACCTCCAGTGTCCTCTGTCGCCTCCGTTGAACCCTACTGACAATGCGTCGTGCTACGATCAGCTGGATACGTGGGCCGCCATTGAGGAAGAGTTCGTCGGGTTGGGGTGTGCAGAAGATTCTTCATTATCATTCCGCACCTACGAAGCATGCCTACGTATTGGTGATGCCCGTAAGTCAAAATACATTCCCCAAAATGGCAACTTTTATGAAAATCTTTTAGAGAACATCCTGTAGAGTCTCCAATTATTTAAAACCTACATTAATTCAAATTGTGATAATTAATGGACCGCATGTCGCAAACCTTTGACTAAATCGTAATTTGCCAAATACAGGTCCTTGTACGCCCGATTGGCAAAAGCTTAAGGCGCAAACATTGTTCTTTGGATTTGACTAATGCCCTCAGTTTGTATTTTGATTGATTTCAAAGTATTATGCATACAATTGTCAGTTCATCGCTTTTCTTCAAATTAGAGTACTTTTTAGTCAAATAATCCGAAGTTGACTGAATCTCGGGCGAATAATCGTATTTTGTGATGCTTCCTATTCCCCCAGCTCTTAAATTTATTATTGAAATGACTGTTTATCCATCTTAAATTAATAAAAATCCGAAATTCAATTATCTCTAACAAATTCTCATTTTGTCCTCATCTCTCTCGATAGAGCCTGTGGTCACCAATGAAGTGTCCGTTCCCCTTCTGCAGTTTTCCCAAAACTACGATATCTCCTGTCCAATAGAGGGCGCTGTACGTCGTCAATGGTTGCGCATGTCCAGTCGTGGGTTGAGGACCCCTTACGAATCCCCGTCGCCGTTTTTACGCTTCCAACCGTTCACCGCTGGTGACATGGGTTATTACCACTGCGAGGGGTATGGTGGCGGGGCTTACCGCGATGAGACAGTCGCTACCGCTCCTGTTCTCCTGGCTGTTAAGGGTAAGAAGGGTACCTGGGTATATCTGTATTCAGACATTGCGCGGTCGACCTCAACAACAGCCGTGGCAAAACTGTGCGCATTATTTTTTTAACGTGGATTGGCAAACGAGATCAAGAGAGAGATGTGCTCCAAATAGTCATTATGATTTGTACAATGATTAGAAAGTTAAAGTTACATTCAGACGATACAGATGACCTTATTCTCGAAAGTAATGGCATCGTGATTGTGAACTAAATTTCCTGAAAATGTGAAGCACAGGGCACCCATCTCATTCAATTTTGCCACGGTTTTTTCGGAGTAGATTAATCACCTTCTGTCTGTATGTACCCGCCTCCTTGCTAGCAGTGAATTTGAGATTAATCTTGTTGATTGGGACTTTTTAGGAGAGATTCAGGATGTCACATTACCTACGGTCGTGGACCGCCTTGTAGGTTTGCTTTCAATTTTACAGTCAATGGAATTTACCTTGTTGATAGCGTAGGACTCATTGGGAGAAAGGCATAATGTCATATCCCCTACGCTCACACTGCTGTGGCTGAAAGATCTAGAAATGTATGCGTTGGACCTGAATTTTTAGATGTTTGAATAAAGAATCGCACATATTTCAAGTCCCCACAAAACGTTACAGTAAGTGCAATTTTCATGCAAAAATGATGTGATCAAAAATAAATCGACGTCATCGATTCTCTCTTCAAATAATCTAATAAAATTTAAGCACTTTCTTCGAGAGTAAAGATAAACCTATGGTTAAATTAATTTCAGCTGATTTGATAGGAACAGATTGAAATTATGATCCTTCATCTTAACATGTTTGCTTGATTTCATTGGTTTTCTTCGTTACAAATACTGCGGGAATACATGTAATTCAAGAGAAGTATTCAAAATATTCATGCAAAGGCCCACACTAGTCCCCGGCTGCCTAACAAACTCTTCTACATCTTGTGCTTGTTTATCTGATACAATATCTCCCTCTTTACCTCTCGCTTAACACACACGCACACAGTTTCGCCCTAATTTCTTTCAATTTCTCATTATCTCTGTTTTAGGAGTGGCAACGATTGCCTTTTCAGTGACGTTCGACATCGACTATATTGACTTTGAGAACTCTGAAATATTTTCTGAGTTTGCTCCCATGTTCAGAGGACCAGTAAGTGCAGTTTTCTCATCTTCAAACATCAAATAATTAATTTTCTCGCTTGGCTTGCTCGCCAAAAAGTATGAATTAAGTGTGCTGTAGTTAATGACACCACACAATGACGTCAATCAACATCATCATTTACAAATTATGAAGATATTATGTCGCCCTTATCCTCTCACGCAAATAATATAAAACCAAGATAATTTTTGCCACTGGCCCGGAGGCGTCATTTTTTTCTGCGGCACAGATTGGGGCTTTTTTTTAAAAAGGGGTCTTGATTTAACCCTAACCCTAACCCTAAACTTTCCCATAGGCTCAAAACGCACCTAACCCCAATCTGTGCCGCAGAAAAAAATAACGCGGCCCGGAGCCGCCCCCCCCCCCACCCCCCCCCCCCCCCCCCCCCCAGCCAAGAAAAGCCACTGAAATGAATCGTCCCGAACCTCAGTAACTGGCGCGCGGTCTGCATGCGACGAGCCATTTGAAAATGATGTCATTCAAAAAGTAAATGTAACATGAGCAGTACATACACTGCTCTCTGAATTGTTGACGTATGGACTAATTGTCTTTACGACTGTTCACAGGCTTAAGTAGCGCAGGTAATAACGCACACGACTCCTGCGACGGGCAATATGATACGTCAAAATCAAGCGCTTTTCTGGAGAGTAAAGACAACTGACAATGAGCAACTTACATTTCACATATTCCTTTGGAGTTGTGTTAATTACGATTACAGTGAAAATCTTGATTGGAAGACATTCTGTAAAGACATGCATCAATATGATAATAGTAATAACGACGGTGACAATAATAGTAATAATAGGAAAGATTAAACAGAAGAAGAAGAAGATGAAGATAATAACAATACGTTAAAATCCAACTTCTCATTTCATTTCAGTTACAGGAGGCCTTTGATAATGCTGGCGGCGGTCTGATATCCAGGTCCTTGCTCGATGACATAGGTAGCGAAGAGTTCCCCACCATCGTAAACACACGCAGCGGCAGCACGATCGTCGACTACGTCATCAACTTCAACAGCAGCATGTGGAACGACAGCGTGAATACGATTGTGAACGCAACTGCATCCCTCCTCGAGTCTTCCCTTGCCCTGCGCTTTGGAGACGGTCAAAGCAGCAACTCACCCATCGTACCGGGTAGCATCGTCGTGAGCAGTGCATGTACGCAGTTCAAATCGTTTAAAGCGTTTCTCAAAAGGGCATTAACTCAATGCAAATTTGTGAAACATAAATGCCCTAATGGATCTCAGCAGACGTTTAAAATGCAAGAGCATATAAACGTAACTCACCAATAGAGAAACGTTGAACTCCTGATTAAAACTCAATTGAAATTGTCGTCAGATTGCTTTGATTATAGTAGATAGAATAACAAGAACCAAACTAGTCTAAGCTGATTTGATATTTTACTTCTCAAAATATAAAATAGTAAACAAACTGGGAGATGAAAAATAATTGATAGCCAATCCTTATTGAGGATCAGAATGAGTAAATACGAGCTTTATTACCTTTCCGTATGAATGATACAAACGTAATCATTGCACTAATATTCATTAATAATCTGGACACATCAACATAGTAAGGTGTTTGGCCATTGCATGCACACGAGGCGTGATTTACGACTGGCGCAGTCTTGTCTTTGACGCACGGTGTGAGAGTAACATTGTACAAAAAGTGAAGGCAAAATTAGCAGTACTAACAAAACGTTGTATTACCGGCGTATATGGGCTAATTGCCTTCGAAATGACGACTCGGGTGCAAAGAGTGTTAAAATAAGAAACATTGAAGTAGTTTTGGGACACAGCTTACTCCCAAAATAACTGCTGCTGAATATTCTTTTGAGTTATTCCAACGAATCAGTTTCATCAATTTACCTCAAGTAAATCCAATCAGTTTGTCCCATGTGAATAAACCCATTTTCTTTTTCTTAATGAAATGCTTAGCATCCTGCCTGGAATCGGTTGTCACGGGTACCTTTGGAACCCTGAACTTTCCCGCTACACCTCTGGACCAGACCGCTGACAGCCAAGAACGGTGTAGTGAATACAGTAACAACAGTAAGTCGTCAATCAGTGATGTAGCATGGGTTAGCCATTGAGGAGGCACTGGTATAATGAGGGGGTGGCATCGATCGGCCTTACTTGGTGGATGGCCAGTAAGAATTAACTAGGCATAGTAACAAGGCTATCGATGAGGGGACTGAAATGGAGTCCTGACATCCCTTTCTGTGACACCGTACCCCTGTAGCTACATCCCTGATCACAAGATAGTATCTTGGGATATTTCATGAAATTTATCAAAATTAATCTTAATAATTTGAAGAAAGCCTCAAGGCATGGACATATAAGGCGAAGGAGGGGGTTGCAGCCCCTTAGGCTTTTGAAAGGACTAATATTCGGACAGTGATGTGGGGGTGTTGGAAGGGGGTGGGCCGGATTCGTCTTAATGTAGGTGGTGCATATCATATTCATTAAAAATCTTGTTCCTGTTCCTCTATTTTCTATTTTCCCCTTTCTTTCTCTCTCTTTTCTCATTCGATAAGGTAAATTAGTCACTTAAAGTCATATACAAAAAAAAAAATCTTTATTGTAGCCCCCCTACCAAGAGCTAGACGGACATGTCGTGGGGATCTCTTGTCGGCAGCTGTCTGGGACGATCCCGTGTTCCTAGATTGCTTTGTGGGAGAAGACACTAATGAGGTTTTGGACAACATTGCTAGGGTAAGAAATTAAGTGATTATGTATTTCATTCTCTTGGAGGTGTAACGCTCTCATTTTATAATTTGCATATAGCCAGATATTTACTGCTGAGATGCAGGGTGTCGGAGGACGTGGGGGTAGTAGTAGTAGTAGTAGTAGTAGTATTTGATGAAGCAGAAGAGGGGGAAGCAGAAGTATAAGGAGGAGGAATGGAGGAGAAGGAGAAGAAAAAGAAGAAGAAGAAGAGAGAGGGGGAGAGAAGAGAAAGAGAGAGAAAGAGAGAGAGAGAGAGAAGAGAGAGAGAGAGAGAGAGGGGTGATGTAAGAGAGCGAATAGGCGACAAAGGTAAGAGAAAATGAGTATAATTTCTGCTTTATTGTATATAGTTATACACCATTGGGTCAATGGTATACTTCTAGTGAAAATCGACAGATGAACTTTCTTACCATATTTGTAAAGGTTTTTTTTCTGTAAGATTCAATTTATCAATCTCTTGTAATGCGTTTATTCGGCTTTAAAATGATGCAGTGTAATATTTCTTAAGTCCTTATATCGAGCTGCTTATGTCATAGCATTTTTGCATCATCAAGGCCCCATAAAATAATTATTATTTTCATCATTTGTCATCAAAACTGAACTTAATCACGTGGCACACGTACGAGAAGTACTCTTATAGTTGAAAAAGAATGGTAAGCCGCGAGTGGCGAATGACGGGGGGGGGGGGGCACAATTAGCGGGTCGTGCCCCCTTGCCCCGTACCCAACTGGTGGCACACCTTAAGAACACGACAAAAGTAGCTCCCCAAAACTTTTTCTCGTAATTATGCCCTCTTGCTAGATATGAATCAGCTTCTGAGTTATAATGCTTCTTTCCAATTACAGGCAGTTGTGACGTCAGAGAATGTGACCGAATATTCTAACGACGTTGCTGAAGCGGCCGCGAATGTCGCCGATATCAACGCGGAAGGTCTCCGAGCCATCTCCGATGCTCTGGAGAAAATCGTCAACGTCGGGAACTCATCGACAGAGGTAATAACACAGATTTTTCGTGATCCGACATAATAATGTTTGGCCACATCAAATATGTTGGTTTTTAGGACTTGCATAATTAACGATTAGAATAAAATTAGGCTAAGGGTAAGTTAAGTTTTGTATTGGATCCATGGTTGAATTTAGGAATTCGATTATTAACTGTCAATCAATTGTCGTGGGAACACAATCTTTACACAATTATTATCATGATTATTATGAATTAGTTCTGTCATGACACATTAACAAATGAAATTGTATGGTTTAATTGTCAATACTTCTGACGCCGAGCTCCCCCAGAGGTGTACTTGCAAAGTGGCTAACTGGAGTTAGCTTCCCGGCAACTGCCTCTTTTTGAGTGCGAAAACCATGCGAACACCATTCTTACGACTTTGTCCACCAATTTATCTTTATATTATGTTTTGCGACACAACCCAGCTCATTAAAATTAGTATATCAATGGCTGTCCAAAGCACTTTAATATTTCATTATTATTACTGTGAGGTTTCCAACCACCGCTAGTGCCCTTTGATGAGGTATTATATTTATACATTTCGGGTTAGGAAAAATAAATAAATTAATTGTTTTCTACCAGGTCACCAACAACACCCTCCGGGTCGTCGACAGCGCTCTCGGTGCTCCTGACGAGGAGTTCGTAAACGCCGTCGACTTCGAAGCTCCGACGAGGATCCTCGATTTCTTGGAGCAACAGATCACCCTCTTCCAGACCCAGGGCGACGGCAACAACCTCACCATCATCGGAAGGAGCGTAGCTGTGGTGGCCCTCCAGCTTCCGAAGGCTAGTCTGATGGAAGGTTTAGGGTTCGCTACCCTGGCATCGCCGGACAGTGAAGAGAAAAGTGACGTGCTAAACGAGCTGAATGAAAATAAAACGATGGTGTACTTCAACCCGGACAACATTCCAAAGACAACAATCGATGCATCCATTGTTTTGCCACCAGATATTCTTGGACGGTTGCCTCCATATTTATTAGGTGCGAAACACTACATGTTAAAAACCCAGACATTAAATACAATTGCGTAATTAAGCTGTACCCAAACAATAGTGTAAACTACAATCATGCACTTTAAGATTTGTTTCCTTCATTTCGACCCAATGAACATTAATGAAATCTATTTGCAACCATTAAAAAAATATGAGGCTTAGGTGGTAAGCGGATCCATCTAGCAACACACGTTCCTGTAATGTTAACTCGTACATGTATTTTGATAATTAATAGTGATATTGTCAGGTCTAATGCCTGAACATCAATAACAATAACAACAACAGCAGCGACGACAACATACATCGTACTATTGTGAGATTAAGAAAACTTTATATCTGACCCAAAACGTTAAATTAATCAGTAATTTTAATATCTTAGATAATGGACAAAAACGTGTCACAATTTCACCAATATAAAAATTCATCAGTTGGAATCATGCGAACACTACTTCTTGAAAATTCCTTAAAAGCAATTCTCCTCCCATCTTCTCTACCATGCAGAAAATGGAATTGTTCCAGTGACTTTCTTCATATTCCAGACCAGTAAGCTCTTCTTAAGTCCAGACCAAGAATACGATCTCGGCGGTGGTCGTCGACTAGCGGTCGGCACCCGGGTCATATCAGCGACCGTGGAGGGTGCGGTCATTCAAGCTTTGCCGCAGGGTGGTGAAGTGGAGACAGCCTTTCTTGAACTGAATGTGAGTTCGTTTGATTTCTTAAAAAGAGCAGCGGCAAAACTGCGAGCTTTAATCAATCTGAAATGAATGATTTACTGTCAACACGGCATTTGTATGATTGAATTAAATGAGAGCCAATATGAAATAAAATCTCAAATTTCTCTTTCCTATATAAAATGCAAAGGGCTACGATATTACGCTAATGCAAGTTGCATATGGGCAGGGGCGGTGATCCCAGGAGGTACGGGGGAGGGGGAGACACGTCCGTCCCGGAAAATTTGAAAAAGTGCTACAACAAAAAAGTGTAACAAATACTGACTAAAAACTGTACACTTTTACGCTCTGGAGCCTGGAGGTCCCAAGAGTGCAGCGTTTAGACAAATGAAAATGCTAAAATCTTCTCACTCGGGAGCTACACTCCCTCGCATAATGTCCTTCAAGTAATTATTGTAGAAAAGTGAAGTATGAAAAAGTATATTGCTTTTATACTATAGCTGTGCTAAGGAATGTAATTGTTTAATGCAACAAAACTTCAAAAGGGGGTCACTTCCGGTCACCTTCACCCCTCTCGTTCACTATTTTCCCTCGCATTGGTGTACTGATCGGGGGTGCTTGGGGGCAGTTGTCCCCTCAAACGTTCAAACGTGGTTTATTTCTAATTCGATACCAGTGATTTACAATTGTTGCTGAAATGACATGATTTTTCCCTGAGCTTCCGGGGGCTCTGCCCCCTTGACCCCACCAAGGGCCCTAAGGCGGCCCCTGGATGCTCATCTGACCGTAATTTATTGCCCAAAACCCCTAAGCTTCCGGGGGCTCCGCCTCCAGGAACCCCACGCCAATTTGTGACTTGGCAGTGTCACAAATAAGGTATAAAAATATGCTCATCTGACGGTAATTTAATGTATAAAACCCATGAGCTTCTGTGGGCTCCGCCCCCCTGGACCCCACACCATTTTGTGTCCTGCCAGTGTCACAAATAAGGTATAAAAATATGCTCATCTGACCGTAATTTATTGCCCAAAACCCCTGAGCTTCCGGGGCTCCGCCCCCTGGGCCCCACGCCAATTCGTGACCTGCCAGTGTCACAAATAAAGTATCAACATATGCTCACCTGACCGTTAGTAAATGCCTATACCCCCTGAACTTCTGGGGGCTCCACCCCTTGATCCGCGGTGGGGCTTCGCCCCTAGACCCCACGCCAATTTACGCCACGCTCTACCTGAACGTAAATACCACCCCCACCCCCGCCCCCACCTACTTAGAGAAACGTTCAGCGGGGCTTGCATGTAAGAATGGGGTGATGCGGAAAGAAAAAAACAGAAAAACAAACAAATAAACATGAAAACACGTTTTGGCTCATTTCGCCACTGCCGGTGTCACCATTACGTACCAATATTTTGCTCGCATAATTTCAAATTTGGCCCCCCCCCCCTAAGAAATCGTGGATCCGCGCCTGCCTGTAAGGGTCGTTTTGGCAGAAAAATGGACCTATTATTAGGGTAAAACACAACCCATGTTTAAGGTTTTGCCGTATTCCATTTGCATGCTGCTTTCAGAAAGTTGTACCCGGAAGTTGTAGTGGCATAAGCTAAGTTGTGGTCTTTCGTTTATTTGTTTTGCGTACGCTCGAGAAGGAGGTTGGGATTACCTGTTTATAAATCAGTCAGAAGCGGAGCTCAAATTAATGATATTAATAAATCTGTGCGACCATCGGCGAGGGCTTTCGATGAATAAGCGAAATTATTTCATTTAATTTGGCGGGATTTAGCATCTGGAATTATCACTTTAGCGAGATTATGGGTGAGTTTAAACCCCCCTCCCCCCCCCCCCCCCGGCCCCCCCCCCCAACCCCTTGGCAAACGTGGGGGTGTTTTAGGTGTTCAAACACCCCCCCCCCCTTGGCAAAAGAGGGATGTTTTAGAATTTTAAAGACACCCTTTATCTGTGTTTTATCTATAGCTTCCCCCCCCCCCCTGGCAAACTACTTTTAGGGATTTTGCAGCACAAAATCATACCCCATGTTTAGGGATTCTTTGCAAAAAAGTAAACCCATTAGAGCGGCACGCGACTTTTTCTCCCCTAACCTAGCTATCCTAGTGCTGCATATTAATGCTTAAATATATGAAATGTTGCGTTGGTACGGTGTGGTGGCGATCAAAATAAAATCGAACACATTCTGGACTAACCAGTATGTCGCAATGATTATGGACAAGTTACAACCTGGGTAGTCTTTCGTTTACGGTAAGCCTCCCGATTTTCTCGCAATGTCATTTATCTAAAGAAAACATTAATTTGCACTTTAAATTTTTGTATGAAATCTCGTTATTTAAAAGTTCCTAGTGAGCCAATCAAATGCAGCGGTAGGATGGCTAGGTTAGGAAAAAAGACGCGAGCGGCACATCCCCATATACATGTACCGTATTAGGCGAGTACCCCCCCCCCCCCCCTCGCCGGTTGCGATTTTTTTTTTCCCAAACAGGTTTGCCAATGCTAATAAATCCGGTCATCTGATTGGCTGATATGTTACGTCATTAGCAATGACGTAACCGTTAGGGTGAGTGATAGGGTTATAGAAATCATGCAGAATCACTTTTCATCAACCCATTGTTGGCTCAATCGGTAAGGACAGCGTGTCACTAATAGCACTTTGAAGTTGACTTGAGGGTTCAAATCTCAGTTTATTCAGTTTTTTTTCCTTTACACTCAAAAAAATGTAGTGCTATTTTTAGCACTTGGAGGGCTATATTCAGCACCTTTTCAGTGCTCGCATAGGGACTGCACAGCTAGTGCTATTTCAGCACAAGTGCAAGTGCTAGTTCAGCACTAGTTTAAGTGCTATAGATAAGCACTAAAAAGTGCTAAAAAAACACTTCAAGTGCTATGAATGTTGGGCAGGTGGTGCTAAATAACCCCACAATCTACTCTGAATAGCACTAGTAGTGCTAAAAAACTGCACAACTTAGGTGCAGAACACAACAGTTTTGTAATGTTTAGCACTACTGGTGTTATATGTTTTAGCACTCCAGGCGTTATATTTCATATATAGTGAAATTATGCAATTTTGTCACACTCACACACAAAAAAAAGACAAATAAATGACTTTATATATATAGTTGGTATTTTATTAACAGTTTAACCAAAAAACACTGTTGCAGTAAAGGCACATGTTGACAAAGTTCTGCAATAAGCCAGAACATATGCCTATGTGGTCAAGGTGGATGTCCTTCGTCATTTACCACTTTCAACTCTTACAGGAAACATTTATTAAACCAACATCCACAAGAAGAACCTGAACCTGAAGCTGTACAGGGTATGGAGGGTCTAGTTGATGCTGATTTGGGTGTTGCTGTTGGTGAAGTGCATAATCCTGCAGCAGATGATGCATTTGATGATGATGATGATAGGATAGGCCTACTACAAGAACAAGATGGAGCAATGCATAATGACAGTACAAGACACTATGAATATGACAGACAATGAAAGCGGACAAAATATACAGTTCCATAGGTAGACCAAGGAACATCCCTTCACTGCTATTATGTAAAAATGTGTTGAACAGGTGTCACATGCATATTCACCTGTTTTACACATTTTACATAATAGCAGTCAAGGGATGTTCCTTTGTCTACCTGAGGAACTGTATATTTTGTCCGCTTTCATTGTCTGTCATGTTCATAGTGAGACCAGCTGCATTTTTCATTGGTTCTCTTTTATCAAACACCAACATGACCCATGCTATGACAAACAGAGTGTTATCTGCTGCAACAGCTTTGAATACTGATGTTGTTGACAGTTTAAGGAGCAAAGTTATTCAGACTTTTGAGGCCTTGGGTATTGACCTGGAGAATGAAGAATGTAAGAATCTCTTAGCTGAATTTGATTCAAAAACAAATATTCACAAGGTAACAGCTATTATACTAACCGACCAATCAGATCAGGTTATGCAGTCAGCACTCGATGTTAAGTGCTGCATATTGTTATAGCACTCGTTTTCAGCACTCAAATATTCAGCACGTTTCGGTTTCCTTGTTAAAGTTAACCCGTCAAGTGCTGATTTTGGCACTTCAAGTGCAGAATCTCACTCAGCACCCAACATTTAGCACCTCAGTTTTTTGAGTGTATAAATAGTGAGGCAAAGCAATAAATAATCAAAGTCTTATTGTTTATGACCTCTTTCCAAGCTGCTAATGACGTAGAACATATCAGCCAATCAGAAGAACGGAAATATAAGAAATTGCAAATCTGTTTGGGAATAAAAACTTCGCCCCCCGGTTAGGCTGAACAACAACGGCTGATCATGAGCCGGATCTTAATTTTTGAAATATGCGCCCATCGTCGACCTGAAATATATGCAAACTGACTAATGTACATGCTAGTGGGTTTAGGGAACCATAGATCTAGAGAAACCCAATAACAAAAAGTGTCCCCTGAAATGATTGTATATTTTTGTTCAACACTTTACCCCCTTTTAGAAAGAAAAAAAATCTTGATCCGCCTCTGTATTGTGTGTCTGCTTCGTCCCGCTCCATACAGGTGACTCGAGACAGTGAGGCGGTGGATGACAGGACGTGTGTGTTCTGGGATAAGATTGATCAAGGAGGCCGATGGTCGTCAGAAGGATGTCGACGAGAAGACAACCCCGACATTAATAGGATACGATGTCTTTGTGATCACCTGACAAGCTTTGCCGTGTTACTGGTACATTATTATTTCTTTTCATGTCAGTTAATTTCATTAGAAAGAAAAAAAACGCATATGAAATATGGAAAAAAATGGTCAGCTACCTTCATAGAAGTCTCACTGAGGAATATATCTCGGTATTGGAACCGCAATCTTATTATTGTACATTTTACTGCTGTTCATCTCTCCGCCATGAATGGATTTGCAAGGTGAAGATTTCAGGGTCATTACAGTGGTAGAGATTTGAATACTATCTCCACCAGAGTGTGTTGTTCGATCTTAAAGCCCATTTGTACTAGTTTGACCAGGAGGGATTAGACCTCCCAGAGAGGTCACTGACAGGTGGTTATCTTATCAACTCAGCTCTCAATTAACATAAGAAAAAGAGGATCATGGGGGACCAATGGGCACCGCTTAGGCATTGTTTTCTATATAGAGGGAGCATGTAGCTACAAGTAGTGCAGTGGGGCTTTAAGTCGTAGCCAAATGGTTTAAACATTTGACTAGATATACAAAGGTCGTAGGTTCCAGCCCTCGCGAGGCACTATTGTCCTTTCGCAATTCACAGATAAATCTTTATTTGCCACTCTTCACCCAGGTGTTAAATGGGTATCGGTATGGGAAGGAATTCCTTGAATACATCCGAATCGACAGGTCTCGCCTTGTTCGAGCTGGGGTAATATTGGAGTGGCTTGGATAATGTACGTGGTAGATGTGAGCGCTGTAAAATATTCAATATTAAATGGATCATTCATTTAATATACCCGTATACACGTATTCATACTTTTAGGTGATTACATATCTCTCTCTCTCTCTCTCTCTCTCTCTCTCCCCCCTTTCTCTCTCTCCCCCTTTCTCTCCCTCCCTCCCTTCTCCCACCCTCCCCCTCTCCCTCTTCTGTAATGCTTCCTTCGTTATTTTGTAGGATGTATCTGGAGATGTGGGCCTCTACGCTTTAGATGTGTTGGGTATGATCGGCTGTATCATCTCAATCATATGCCTCGTGATTACACTTGTTACCTATATGAGCATGAAGTAAGTGGTCTTTCCTAATATCCCCTCTGTCTCATCAAACGTCAATATTTTACATGATTGTGTAATCTTTGATTAATTGGAGATCTTGAGAACAGGTAAAGAATGGGTTCGAAGCGGCATTTTGAACAATATTCTTTACATCAGTGCATTATAATATCAAATATAAAGTTTCAATGTGCATTTAACCGATCTGATAAAAAGCGATTGATTTTCATTAATAGCATTATTATCGTAAGCAAAACTGATAGTAATTCTGCAAATACAATTTGGCAGGAATTGACAAAACTACAAGATTTTTTTAAATAAATAAATGGAAACAAAAAGAAGTAATAGTTGATAGTGCTGACAGAAAGGAGAACTCGTGCTAGTCGAGTCTTGCCCTTTTGATATCATATACAACTTGCAAGTTGTATATGATATTTTGCGACTTTAAAAATGTTGCAATATTTTATTGTAGGTCATAATCACCTGTGATCCATGTGCCGTTAGAGCAATTTATGGGTGTAAGTCTGTGTTCATTGGAGGAAATTTGACAGCACTTGTAATGCTTGATAATCATTATCTTTCGCTTGTGAAAATTTTCGGAACTGGACAAAATCCTTGAGCAGCTCCCTGAAATATAATTATGTTAAAATCCTGTGGGATTGTTCCTATTCACCAAAGCTTTACATGGTTTTCTTTTCGACATTGACTCCCGATAGAAAAAATGCACATGTTACACGTTCTTTTTTAGGGACCATGCTGCCTCCATGTCGACCAGTATCATTCTGCAAATTGTAAACGAATATTGATAAACAAATTTGATCACCCTTTTCAATATAAACAGAAAACTACGCTCGAAGCAACCTCAGCGGATCCTGATCAACCTTTGCTTCGCGCTCCTCGGGCTCTATCTCGTGTTCGTCATCGGTATCGACCGCCGTTACCCGACGGCGGGTTGCGTGGTGGTTGGTTTTCTCATCCATTTCTTTCTGCTTTCGTCGATGTCGTGGATGTTGGTGGAAGCTATCAATATGTACCTCCTCTTCGTCAAGGTCTTAGCCGCCACCGTGTCTCATTTTATGCTCAAGGCCGCGCTTTTTGCTTATGGTGAGTATCTAGGTCTACTAAGAAAATAATGTGGAGGTGTCGTGGTATAGAGGGTCATTTACTTGACTCGCAATCGAAGGGTTAGGGTTCGAATCCTATCTCAGTATTATGGTCCTGTGGCAATTCATTAACCCATACTTGCTACTCTCCAGTCAGGTGTAAATGAGTACCTGGCAATTGATGGGGGATAATGAATTAATAATTACACGACTCTCAAGAAGAACAGCATCGACACTGATGAAACTTCCCTGTGTAAACAAAATTATCATTATTATTATCACATTTTAAAGGTAAAGACCAGTATTGGTAACGCCCCAATTTCAAAAAATGAAATGGAAGCTCTCATTACCAATCATGTGAAAGAATATGTTTTGACTAATACATGATGATAAAAAATTTGCCGGGAAACCGCCTACTAATTCATATATTTGGTAAATTTATTTCTCTCATGGTCCTGTGAGAGAGATAGGGTAGTCCCATATACATCTTTCTGTGTATAGTGCTTGTAACTTTACGAAGAATGGGCCAAATTTCTTATCATTTTGATGATTCCAGAACCTTGCAGATGCTAGATGCTAGATGATCAACCTTTTCTGATCGATTCCACAACTTTTCTTTCACAATGCAATCGCATGACCATTACTGGTCTTTACCTTTAAGGGACATGTAACTTAGTGGTCACTGCCCCAGCGAAAATGATCCCTCCCTTATTAGATTAGGGATGTCGGGTTAAAGTTAGAGTTGCAATATCTCTCTAAACAAAAAATCGAGTGATCACTGACGTCACTCCTCTGGAGAGTGAAAATGTAGTGAAAATAGAGTTAACATTCACTCTTTTCTTAGAGATCACTCGAAAATCAATCGATATTCACTCCTGAACAAGTGATCCCTGACGTCACTCCCAAGAAAGTGAAAATAGAGTGAAAATTCACTCTTTTTTTAAAGAGAGAGTAGGGTTTTAGGTTACGGTAAGGGTAAAGTGTTTTTTGGGGGGTTGAAGTAAGGAATTCGATTAGAGTCACCGGAGCATAGTCCTACGTTCCATTGTATCATAGGTCCTATGATTCATTATGATTTGGTGAGGTTTACATTGGACCATCACAACCTATTACGTATATGTTGAATGTTAAATGATATATTGTGCTTAATGAACAGGGGGTGATGGGGCTGCATCTCATCTCCCGATAATTTTGAAGAAAGAAGAGAAAAAACCGATAATTCTGAAATTGTATCACCTCCGGCAAACGCATCCTCATTCATATCTGGGAAGCGTGCATGTTAAGCTATTTGACGAAGAAAAAAAGTTTGCCACTGTCACAAGTGTCAATTTTTTACGCGCTTGCAAAATTTAGAAATCTTAAAAGAAATCAACATTCAGGCAGCGGGAAGTCGGGAAATTTGATCCTTTCATCTGCATGTATTTTGATTTTTTACACAAGTCACTGGTTATACTTGTGTCAAGCTTATTTTTAAGTCTTTCTGATATTGTATTTTGCTTTACAGGTTTACCTCTTCTCGTGTGTATCGTAACAGTAGCAGTCGATAGCTCCCTCTACTTGGGAGACGGGACCTAGTAAGTTAATTCTTTAAATTTTCTCATAAATCGTCATCCTGTTTTAGAGGCATAATCATATTTTTGAAACCCCATATTAAAGGTATCCAAGGTCGCCATTTTGCATTATTCATGGAAACTGTTTCGGCTCGAGTAGTTATGCATTGTATATCAAATTGTTGATGAGTTTTGTTGTTGTTGAAAACCCATATTGACAAGGTCGTCATTTTGCGTCTTTTCATGGAAACTGTGTAGGCCCACGTATTTATTTCAAATTAATGACGAATTGTGATTTATCTGCTTTTTGTTGAGTTATCGCTATCACTATCATTATATATATATATATATGTATATACAGAGGCGGCGGAGCCGGGGGGGGGCAGGGGGGGCACAGTGCCCCCCCACTTTTTCAAGTACCCCAAAAGTGCCCCTTTTTCCATAGGAAAAGTGCCCCTTTAACTTTCTAAGAAGCGCCCCTTTTTACATAAAAAGTGCCCCTATTACTTTGATAAGTGCCCCTATTAATTTTTAAAAGTGCCCCCTCCCCTTTCCACCTCTGATATGTGCCCCTTTTATTTTGACACGTACCTTTTTTCCCTGACAAATTCCCAGTTTTCTTTGCAATAAGTGTCTATTATCCATTCTCATAAGTGCCCTTTTTAATCTCTAGTAAGTGCCCTTGTTCGGGTACGAGAAGCGCCCCTTTTCACTTTTGTTAAGCGCCCCCTTCACCTCTGATAATTGCCCTATTAAAATCTTAGAGGTGCCCCTTTACTTTGACAATTGCCCCTTTTCCTTTGTAAGAAGTGCCCCTTTCCCTTTTAATAACTACCCCTTTTTAACTCGGATAAGCGCACCTTATATTTTCACATGCGCCCCCTTTCCTTTCTAATAAGTGCCCCTTTTCACCTATGAAAATAGTCCTTTTTCATTCTCATACTAGTGCCCATTTTCATGTCTTTTAAATGACCCTATTCAATTCTGAGAGATACTCGTTTTATTTCGACAAGTGCCCCCTTTTCCTCCTGATAAGTGCTCTTTCCATCTCTAATAGCACCCCTTTTTATTTTGACACGTGCCCCTTTTCCTTCCTAATAAATGCTCTTTTTCCTTCATATAAGTGCCTCTTCGCTTTTTCATAAAAGCCCCCTTTCACCTCATATAAATGCCCCTATCAAAATCTGATCGGTGCCCCTTTTCTTTCAACAAATTCACATTTTCCTTTATTATTAGTGCCCCTTTTTCATTCTTATAAGTGCCTCTTTCATATTAGGTGTGTGCCCATTTTCAGCTCTGATAATTAACCTTGTTAACAATGATACGTGCCCCTTTTCCTTTCTTATAAGGAACCTATCCCTTTTTCATAAATGCCCCTATCAAAATCTGATGGTTGCCTCTTTTCCGTCGACAAATGCCCATTTTCACCTCTAATCATAACCCTTTGTACTTTGACACGTGCTCCTTTTATTTTCTAATAGGTGTCTTATCCCTTCGATAAGTCTCCCCTTTTCCTCTCATCATTAAACGTGCCCCTAATTTCAAGCGACTAAGAGCAATATCTCCCAAAGCTCGATCGCTACGCTCGCTCACATTTATAGATGTTATAATTATGTTACTTATCAAAGGTCTTTTCAGTTTGCTGTTATAAGAATGTGCTTATTATTATAACCCGATGAGGATTGGTTTTTTCCTCTTTATAAGATGTAGTTTTCGCACTGCGACCTCACAAACCTTAATTTTTTCCTCGCTCGCTTTGCTCGCTCCCATATAAATCTTTCGACCATCACACCCAACTGCAAGGTGTGATGCTTAAGCAATATTGTATACGATGTATAAAGAGAAACAAATATTGAAATCATCCCTGATAATGTAATTAAATTCTAGGGGTATATACCAATGTCTAAAAAAATTGCATATTTTCGCTTTTGAGATTTCCCTTTGTAGGTGCCCTTTTTTCCCAGAAAGTGCCCTTTTTTGTTGGTGCCCCCCCACTTTGGAAGTCGCTCCGCCGCCTCTGTGTATATATATATATATATATACGTATATATATATATATATATATGTATATATTATTATTATTATTATCAATCTAATAAGTCGTCGAGTCATTTTGTTAAAGAGAATAGTACCGTGGTAAGATGGTCTCTCTGTTCTAAAACTTAAATACGGTGTGTTTTTCTCTCTTCGCTAAACAGCTGCTTTGTGAAACCGGGTCCAGCCCTTTATTACGGCGTCTTACTCATCGTCGCTCTCTTACTTGCCGCCAACTTCATCATCTTTGCTATCGTCATCCAACGCTTGTCGTGCCGCAAGTCCGTCGCTGCCCATAAGACCAACCAAGCTAGCCGCGGTGAGATGTGGCGACGGGTCCAGAACGCCGTCGCCATCTCTGTCTTGCTCGGTCTGACATGGTTCTTCGGTTTCCTCGCCATCGGTGGTGCCCGTCTTGTCTTCAACATCCTCTTCCTCGTGTTAAACTCCCTCCAGGGGTTCTTTGTCTTCCTCATGTTCTGCGTCCGGCAGAAGGAGGTCCGTGAGCAGTGGGTGCGATGGATGCACTGCCACTTCGCCGAGCTCAAGCCCGGTCAGCGTCGCAGCGACGATTTCGTCAAGGCTAAGTACAAGAAGACTGGGTCGCAGGGTGGTCAGACGTCCTTGGCGACGTCGAGCAGTCAGGTTATTCAACTGTCAAGTGGAGCGACAGTCAGCACTACTACATAGTGACTTCCAGGATATTAATAAATTTGGCATTTATAGATTGCTAGACCAGCTGACGTGAGAATAAAAATGGCATAGATAGTAGTATTACGAGTACCCTTATAATGATCTTTTTAAATTCCATAATTATATTATTAGTGATAAATATTTTTTTTTTTTTTTTTCATATTTTTCCCTCCACAGGGATTTTATTGATTTTCATTTGAAACACATACAAAAATATATATTCAAGGTAATTTACATAATAACATAAATAAAATAAAATTGGCTTTTCAAGATACAAGTATTGATGAACTGTTGAGTTAACACAAAATAACAAATCAATAATTAATTTCTAACACTCATGGAAAGAAAAACAAATACAGAAAAAATATCATTTTAAGTAAACAAATTCCTGAATTGAAACCATTTTCTTGTGAATTTATTATTTCTACAATTCGAATTTGCAATATACTTTTCGTTTTTGAAGTAATTTATAATCGAAACTCTAATATTATCAAAGTCGGGCAATTGTTTCTTTATTTTGCAAGTATACACCATCTGTCGCACCACAATCAGTATACAATTCAATGCATAATTATTTGAACCTTTTAAACCAAATAATTTATCTTGTAATGAAAATGTTAATTTATTTCCGGTTCCAGTATTAATCCAGTGTTCTAACTTACCCCAAATATTTTTAACATGCGTACAGTCACATAGCAGATGTATAACTGTTTCAATCTTTTCATTACAAAATGTACATTCTTTTCTTGGGACTAAATTCATTTTAAACAGTAGATCGTTCGTATATAATATGCGTTGCAAGACTTTAAACTGAAACCATCGTAAGCCCACATCAATAGTACAATTAAATCCAATAGAACAATATGTTTCCCAACTCTTATCATTCAGGTCAAAAATGCATTTCCATTTAAGAAAACTTTTACATTGTCCTTTTCTTCTTTTTAATAAAATTGCATAGATATGTGAACATCCTTTAATACGTTTCATAACAAATGCCATTGTATCTGGGAAAAGAGGTTGTGGCACCTTGTTAAAAATAGTACAATTTTTAAACCCTTGTCTAATTGCATCGCATAATCCACGATAAAAAAGAAAATTTATTTGAATATTATACTTTTCTTGAAAGTGTTCCAGAGAGAAAAAATCACCATTTGTGTCTAAAATATCGTTAACAAAACGAACTCCCTTTTGACACAATTTTTTATTATATATTGAGCTATTGCCTATTTTAATGTAATCATTATTCCATAAGGGTTGGCAAGAAATGTTATCATAATGCATGGACAAGAGCGTACTATAAGCCATGAACATTTCTTTCCAAAAAATGTTCTTTGTTTTACCTGCCAGTTCCCGAAAATAATTGTTTCCCATATATAATTTTAAATCTTGCCGTTCAGGCAAGAAAGATTGCAAAAGACAGAGGATATTGCTATCTATTGAGCCAATTACTAATCTCTTAATCCAGGATATTTTTAATGATTGGCAATGTGTGTATATATCTATCATTTTAACCCCTCCGTCTGAGTAACTTTGTGACATTTGATTTCTACTTATTTTATCAGGTTTCTCCCCCCATATAAATCTATAAAAGTGAGCATTTATATCTTTCAAAAGATTTTCACCAGGATTAGGGAGGGACAAAAAAAGGTAGTTTAATTTGGATACCAACAATGACTTGACAACAGTGATTCTTCCAAGAACAGTTAAGTATCGTCTTAACCACGATGTCATTTGACTTTTTATTTCTTTAAATTTTTCATTATAATTGTGAATTATCAATTTGGGCAAATCCGTACAAAAGTCTATACCTAAATATCTGAAATAATCATCAAACACCCAATTTAGATTTCTATTCAAAAGAACACCATCTTTCTTGTTTTTAAATCCTCCAATCCAAATCGCATGTGTCTTCTGTATATTAACTTTTAAACCAGACATTGCATTATATTTATCTAAAATGTTTAATGCACTGTTTAATTCCATTACTGACCCGTTCAATGTTAGAAGAGTATCATCTGCATATTGAATTATTTTAAGTTGTCTACCAGGTAAGCTCAAACCAACAATGGAATCGGAATTTCTAAACAAGAGACCTAGTATTTCGGCGCATAACAGAAAGATAAGAGCTGACATGGGATCTCCTTGACGACAACCTCGCTCTATTGAAAATCTTGGAGACAGGTGTCCATTGATTAATACACAGGATTGAGCATTTTCATAGAATACATTAACCCATTTTACAATAGAGGGACCAAACTTGAAGAAGTGCAATACTTTTCTAATGAAATCATGAGAAATAGAATCAAATGCTTTTTCAAAATCTATAAGCAGCAATAAACCAGGAATGTCATTGATATCAGTATACAATAATAAATCATATAACAAACGGATATTCTCTCCAATGAAGCGCCCTGACATAAAGCCTTTCTGGTTTTCATGTATAAGAAAAGGAAGTACGTTCTTTAATCTGTTTGCTATACAAGAGGAACCTAATTTATACACCACGTTCAATAAAGATATGGGTCTCCAATTTTTCAAATAATGTCTATCTTTTTTTCCTTTGGGAATTAAAGTGATGACTCCTAACTTCTGTGTATAGGACATTCCGGATGAATATGCAGAGTTCAAATATCTCACTAAAAATATGTGTAATTCTTTCCAAAAGTGTTTGAAAAATTCGACGGTGTATCCATCTAGACCAGGTGATTTATTATTTTTCATATTTATAAGTGCTTGATGAACTTCATCGATGGAGAGTTCTCCTTCGAGCTTCTGTGACATTGAAGCGGTTAATTTACTTATATCTGGATCATTTAATATTGTATTTAAGTCTACATTAACAACAGGATTATTTTTATACAATTTAGAGTAGAATAATACAACTTCTGATATAATATCATCATGCGATGTTATCTCCTTGTTTTCAGTAGTGACCAATTTGCATATACGTTTATTCACAGCATTTCTTTTTTCTAAATTCAAAAAATATTTTGATGGTTTCTCGCCATATTCCATCCATTTAATTTTAGACCTCATCTTTATTCCTTCCATTTTTTCTTTTCTTAGTGATTCTAACTGAACTTTCTTTTCATTTAATATGACTAAAGCTCTATTTTTGTCCGTTTTTGATATCAATGCCTTCTCCAAAGCTATAATTTCTTTCTCTAAATCATATTCTAAATTTACCAATCTTTTTTTCTTTCTGGCCGAGTATAAAATTGTTTCACCTCTAATTATGGTCAACAACGTATCAAAAAATAACTGATCATTTACAGTAAATTCATATTGTGTATCTTGTCCTTCTACCTCAAATCTATTTGCATTGTTATTATATGGGACAGAATAGGTCTCAATCGTTTGTTGAATGACATCTTTAATTTTTTCCACATAACTATCATCCCTTAACAACGAATTATTGAATTTCCAGTAACCTCGACCTACCATACAATGATTTAAATTCAAAGATAGCTTGATCAGGGAATGATCGGATCTGTACCCAGGTAAAATTTCTATTTTATTAACGAGTGACAGTAGTTCAGTGGAGACCAAAAAATAATCCAATCTAGCCGCCTTAAAATCCAATCTAGCCGCCTTAAAGTCCAATCTAGCCGCCTTAAAATCCAATCTAGCCGCCTTAAAGTCCAATCTAGCCGCCTTAAAATCCAATCTAGCCGCCTTAAATCCAATCTAGCCGCCTTAAATTAGTGATAAATATGATTTAATTATACAATGTCTCATATCGAGAGCGAAACATAATGTACAGTTAAAAAACGTAAATCTTATTTATTCCTATATTTTTGTCAGGCCTATTATTCAGCCATAAGATTCAAATGAATCTAAAAGCTTACATAAACGTTAACAAAAATGAATCTTGCCAGAAACTTAACCGCCATCATTTGCATGTATTTAGTTGCATCAACATTTGGAATTTTATATTATGCATAAAGAATAATGAAATTAAACAAAGAAATAGCTTTGTTTACAAATTACAAACAAGATGAATACAAAATATATTCTGCTTTAGCGCTTGATACCAAGAAGAAAACGCAAGTTGATTTGTTCTGTATGAACCACATGTGGAAATAAACTAAACTATTCTAAAGTATACATCAGGGGTTGTTTGCTGGTTACAGTGTAGTTTATAAAATTGTCAAACTTATTTACCGTGTTTTAGCATTTTTACTTAAGCTATCTTTGAAGAATTAAGGAATCGTTCAGATCAGTTTTCCTCAATTTTTATCATTAATAATGGTCTGTTTTCACTCAGAGATTATCTTTAATTTTACATCTTTCATTGAAGTCTCTACCTTAGCACCATTTTCTCTCATCTGAACAATGTTACCAAATCCCTTTAAAGGAAACCTTGAGTGATTTGCATCTATTGTATAAGGTTATACTTTCCGGGGGTGGTATGCCGGGTTCACCCAGCCAATGCACCGCAAAGTCCATTAAATATAAAATTGTTTTCCTCGTCTTGGAGGACTTTGATCTCACAAAATTTCTGCCTAGAGTCTTCAATGGATTTTAGTATTCAGTTCTCCTATATTCCAAAATTACCCAACTAGAATTCACATTCTTTTACAAAATGCTAAAGGAGAATTCCGTTTGAAGAAAATCTGAGAACTATTACGAATGTTATGAATTTCCAATGACAGTAGAAGGCAACTATGTTACGAGTTCGTGACGTCACAATCTATCACGTAGTTTTAATATTTTAACCATAAATTTCACACTTTATTTCCAAATTGATTTCCTCGTTCCTTTGTTCGTGTTATATTGATATATAATTTTATTGGATTTATCTAACTTTATAAAATAAGTACTGTCACGAATAAAATGATAGAATGTTGGTATATTATATCACATTATACGAAGGAGAAATTAAAAGACATGGGAGACCAATGGCTGGTCAGTTTACCTATTTTTGCTCAATGGAAAATGAGAAAATTGTCTTCATAATGCCTCTGACAAGTCCTTTCAGGTTCTTTCTGTGTAGAGAAAACATGCCGTAAAATGTCAACATCACTTCGTCACAATTAGCACAAATATATATTGATATCATGTTTTCAAACTAAAAAGATATGCTCAAATGAAATTAAACTTGTTTATAACTTTTATACATTTAAAATTCTGGTATCTATTATAGAGGCTTCTCATAGTACATGTACACATTTGAACAATTGTTTTTCTATAAGATATTTGTGTCATTTCATATATTTCTAGAATCTAAATTTAGAATATGAGTATAGTTTTATTCTTAGTTTGTGCCTTTCTGTATACTTTTTAGTAGTATGCTGTAAGGTTTTGTGTACGCGTATTTCCCAAGTTCTGATATCATGATGTTAAAATTTGTCTGCTGAAATACTTTTACGTAATATTTTAGCTGATGTAACTTCGTCATTTCACCGTTAACTAATTTTGATTTATATTATTATTATGTAGCTTTTAAAGACATTTGCAGGATTCTTGTTGGAATAAATATCATTTCCCCTTGATTGATTCTTGTTTGTATTTTTAAAGCATTACATTTCTAGGCTGCAAAACTGTCATAACCAACTTGTCTCTTTCCCTCTCTCTCTATCTCTGTCTCTCCTCTCTTTCCGTCCCTCTATACAATTATATAGGCTTACACTTTCTATTAAGCTCTCTTCCTTTTATGTTGCTTTCTGCTGATTATTATCGTTAGATAACTTTAAAAATTCGAAACAAAATGTGTTTATTTTGGTCCGCGGTGTCAGAACAAGTGCCACGCGCCCCACGCGCCGTAATTTATGACAACGAATCCTTCATCACGACCAAAATAAACACATTTTCGGGGCAATGTTGCAAGGAAAATAACGGGCAGAATCGGGCATCCAAATCTGGTATCAACTTAAAGCTTAGACATCAGAAAAAATGTTGGTAATAAAATTAAAGTAGAAATCCATGGAAATCTAAACATTTCCTGTGGATTAAAAAAACACATGGATAATTAGTCCATTTTTCAATGAATTACCGTTTAAGTATAACATGAAGATTGGTTTCTATCCATTTTAAGCCATTCATGCTGTAAAATGAAGTATCAGGAAAATGTAAGAGCAATTTCATGTCAATAGCTTAAAAAATCCGTGTTAAATTGAAAGATTTATAAAATAAGTCACTTTTGCACTAAAGCTGTAAATATATGAGATTTTGCTCTTTGAAGGACTCTAAATTTGTACCCTTATTGTGCATTCCGGAATTTAATATCTTACTGAGGTATTCTTCAATGTATTATCTTTCAACTGGGCAAGAACAAAAAAATTATAAAAAATTAAAAAATCGCCAAAAAATGAGTTTTGGCGCATTTTGGTTCTTCCCTGGCCCACTGTGCACCGTAGCCTATCATTCCACTTGGGTAAAGGCTTTCTGACCAAGGTTAGACCAAATTGAACAACTTCTCACTGCAATTTGCACTCATATAACATCCAACTTCTAATCACATTCACTTTCGTTAAATTTGTTGCTCATAAAAATACGGCTTCGGGTTCCTCTGGGGCTGGGGAATACGATGGCGCGAGTCATTTGAAAATGCCCTAAACACACAGAGTGACCATGATGTTCTCTCCCCAAAATCATCTGTATAGAGGAAACGGACAATCTAGAAAGTAAAGGAAATAATGATGAAATCTGGTATATTGTCAGTCCAAAAAATGACAGAAAAGTATGGAAACCCAAAAGACCAATGACAAGCACACTGACGGAATCCCTTACATTTAGATCTACATCCCCGAAAAAAATGAACATAACAGTAACAGTAGCTGTGTAAGGGGTAGCTAGGGCAAGGTTAAGACCCATCAAGTCTTAAACCCCATAGAAATAGCAAAATTCATAAACCGCTCAGTCGGACAGGTGTCGAAGGTCATTTAAAGGACAAGTCCACTCCGAATAAAACTTACTTTTAATAGGAAGCAGGAAAATCAGACAAAAATCACAAACCAATCAAAAAAAGTTTGAGCAAAATCGGATAACTAATAAGAAAGTTATGAATGTTTGATGACATGAAAAACTTTGAAAATCACAAAATAAATTGGCAACTCATTCATGAGTCTTTGACGTCATGGCCTCACTATCCACTAATTTTTTTTTTTAATTTATAATATAAATTCCCAATTTTCCCTCTAAAAATTTTATTTGCTCGCACCTGCATCCAAGTTATATTGATAGTAATATGTTTTTATGTGTCAGTAAAATCAATTTTGTTAAACTATTAAATTTATAAAAATCAATGAATATACAATATTCAAAAATTAATTCTTCAAAAATCATAAAAGATTTTGCGAAATGTCATGCACGCAATATGATACAAATCATGTAACCTGGGCGAAAGCATGGGGAAATCAGGTTTTGGGATATTAAAAGGGAAATTAATGGGATAAAAATATGTAAAGCAATGGATAAATAGTAAGTTCCATAGTTTTTCATACTTTAACAAAAATGTATAACCTACTTAATAGTTCTCCGATTTTACTCAAATTTGTGTTGCTCTGTTTCTCTTGTTTTTCTGCATCTATTAAAAGCATATTATTTTCGTAGAGAGCACAATTTTTTTTTTTTGCTCCCGAAAATTTGAAAATCGCGCCGGCCGAAAAGTCGCTCAGTGGGGGTGGGGGGGGGGGGGGGGGGGGGGGGGGGTAAAGAGCACATTTTTTTTTTTTTTGTCCTCAAAGTTTTTTCAATTTGCACCCCCCCCCCCCCCCCTTGAGCGCCAGGGGGGGGCCCAACCCCCAAAAAAGGTAAAAATCACGTGATTTTACATGATTTTTTTCTCAAGGGGGGGGGGGGGGGGCCGGGCCCTTCGGGCCCCCTCCCCTGGATCCGCCACTGGAGAGCTGTACACGGACGGTACAGGGAAGAAAACCCTAAATGTTGCCATTGTAAAGAAAAAATACTCGGCCGCGTATAGGGGATGTCAGCGTCAGGCGCGGATCCAGGGGAGGGGTCGAGCGGGCCTTGCCCCTCCCCCTGACCCCAAAAACGTCGCCCCCCCCCCCTGGCCAAAAAAAAAATGTTTTTCGTCATTAGCAGCTTAGAAAGAGGTCACAAATAATTAGACTTTGATTATTTATGGCTTTGCGTCACTATTTATGAACGCAAAATATAGAACTTAATAAATACTGAGATTCAAACCCACAACTCCGACTTTGTGTAACGCTGTCCTTACCGATTGATGAAAGGAGAGTTTGCATGATTATTATAACCCTATCAGTCACTAACCCTAATGGTTACCATATGCGCATGCGCAGGTTTAGCTAGCTAGACTCTTCTGATTGGCTGTACTGGGGTCCGGAACTCTCGTGTGAAGAAAAAAATGACGCCCCCGCCCTCTTTCCATTCCTCGATCCTCCCTCTCCTCTCTCGTCCTATTATAATTATTTATCTCTACTTCTCATTATCTGCATCCCCATGATACAAACTGTTTTATTCATAATCATGCAACAGGCCTTACATTTAAGGCGTTAACAATATATTCGCAGATTTGATAAAAAAATTATTCTTATGAACAAATTTGTCGGAATCATACTTTTAATTAAGTTAATTAGGACAAGTCAAAAACTAAAATCACTGCCCTCGCTATGCGCCCATTCAGAGAGGCTCAAACAACGTGAATTAGGTAAAATATATACCACAACGCAACAGTTTGGTAATTTGACTTCAAAAGAACTCGATGAGGACGACAAATATTTGCTATATCTACATAATGTTTTATATGACACACCGCACTCTCAAACGTAAAAGCGTAACGGCAACGCGTTAGTACGGTAATGATGCTACGATATTAAAGCAGATATAAGTACTGGTACTTCGATCGCAGCGTCCTGTTGAGTGTAGTGGTTTCATATGACATGTAAACTCTCTAGCTCATCACGACGATAGTGTGTCCCAGTGAAAAGGGAAATACGGAAAGACTTCATAATTATTATACACTGATCAGAGAATACCCGAATATGTTACCCAGGCGAGTGAACTATGGGGATTTTCTACTCCTTGGACTCGCAGCCCTGAGCTTCGGCCCCAAGCTTTCGGCTGGTCAAGGCGACAATGCTCGTAAGTTCTTTTTCCGTTTCTTTTTCATGATTTTTTTAAATTAATTTTGTCGATTAGTTTCATTCGCTCTGCTTTTTTAACAAATAAGGTCTCAATTTCAAATTGTGCCTTTTTTTTCAAAATACGTTGAAATTATGTTTTGCTTAATTCTACATGCGACATAGACACCCTATCCCTCTTTAGGGGCGGATCCAGGACTTTCCGAAGGGGGGGGGGGGGGGTTAAATGTACGAAATTGCGAACTCGAAGCGCGAAACTGTGAAGGTGTGGGGTCCGGGGCCCGCTTAAGAGCCTCGGAAAATGTTGAAACTTAGGATGCTTCATGGTACATTCTGAGACATTTCTGAATGTGTAAACTGAACATTTGTGTAAATATTTCTTTTTTTTCTACAATTTTTTATTTTCGGATGGAAAAACGGGGGGGGGGGCGTGCGCCCCCACGCACCCCCTTGATCCGCCCCTGCTCCTTTTTTGTCTTTGTCTCTCTCTTTCCCTTTCATTTTCTCTCTTTATTTCTCACTCTTTCTCGCGTTTGCTGTATCTATGTATCTTTCCATCTATCTATCTATCTATCTATCTATATATTCATATATTCATTTATGTATCTCTTTCCTACTCTTCCTCTCTTTATTATTTTTTAAAATCTTCCTTTAGTGAAAGTAAACTTGCAAGTTTTATACTGAGTTATTTTACCCCTAATGAAATTATTAGTGGGCAATAGCAAAGAAAAGGCTTAGGATAACCATAATTGTACACGCGTGCAAATTCAAATCAGTAATGCCCAAAATAATAACAAACATAAAGATGTCGACTAACTTATTTCAAGTGACACATTTCATTGTCTCTTTCCAAACACTTGAACATGGCAAAAATTTATCAAAAACATGTGCATTCCGGAATTATTCTTCATATCAAATATAAGCAGTCAATACACAGTGTCATAGTGGGTAGGGGGAGGGGGAGGAGTGGGGAGGCAAGAGTATTATACCCGTATTTTGTATAGGTTTAACGGACAGCTTCGAAGCTGATTCGAGAACAGCTACCTGCTCTTCCTCTTAATCAAAATTATGTCATGGTCTGGATCACACTGAAGACAATTCGACAACGGCTTAGTCATGTTAGTATAGATTTGAAATATAGGGCAAATCAGAAATCGTTTAAAGAAAGTAAATTCTTCGTGATTGAGGAAAAGAACGATTTATTTAAATACGTGTTCGGTTTTGGTTGTGTCTTGAAATCCACCTATTGCAACTGTTGGCTGAGTGTTAAATTAGGTATCATAATATGTTTCATCAATTGGACATCAGCAACTTTCAAAAAGCTTTTTGCTTGATATTAACAATGACAGTTGTAAAGATTTTACATGCATTGTATAAACAATACCTTACAGAAAAAAATTAACCATCTCGATGTCGATCATAAAATTAGGTCTAAACACAACAACAATTATAATAATATATCCCCCTCTCTCTCCAACCAACCCTTTCCGATCAAAAACATTCATTTCTTGACATAATATACTCATGACAAAATTGAACCGTCCAAGGATACGTCTTCATACTTTGTTACAAACTGGCCTCGAGCATGATATATCCGCTTGCAACCGCCTGTAATTCATACAAATTTTCATTGAAGCATATGCCTACAATGAAACTTTCTGGTAATTCTAGCAATTCATCTCCCAAGAGGAGGATGAGGAGGAGGTGAAGGAGCATATGGAAACGTATCATCCGCTCAATCTGACCTGCGTGCATAACCCCCTCAACCCCCCCCCCCAAAAAAAAAAGACAAAAAAAAAAGGAAGACGAAGAGTAGACGAAAGACTTCATGCATGGCTGATTGTCAACGAAACGGAGTTAAGTCTGTTGTCAATTCTGCTTTTTGCTACGGCAGGCAGCCAGTGAAAAAGAATTTGATTGCTAAAATTATGAAAATTTAAGGGCTATTTTAAACAAATAGAACTTTGTCATTCCTTGCTCATTTTTCCTGATTGAGGTGTCATATGAAAGGGCAGAAACCCAACTTTCTAGAAATGTGATTTTCTCTTTGAAATTCAGATACCGCCCGCCAAACGATTTTCGGTTTCCTCTCTTCAAATTGATTTTAATCAGTCATGCGTGAAATATGCATCATAATGAGTTACATCAAATGAAAGAGGAGGATCTAAGCTTTCCAAATATGTGTCATTTATTAATTATAAATGTGATTAAGTTATGATAAAACATCAATAATTCTCGGTTTCGTTTTTTCTGGGACGCACTGTATATACAAAATCAACAGACTGATAAAATGAAATAGGGGAGACAAAAAGAAAAATTGAAGGGAAGATCAAGGCTTAACTAAGAAAGATTCATCTTGATATTACTCATTAACTTAACTTGGTTTCTGTATTGCCAATTGACATAAAACACACAAAAAATTGCTTTTGAAAGTCATCCAAATAGAATGAATATTGAAGGATTTGCTTCTAAACTGTTTAAGTATATTCACCTTATAAATTGCATACTGTGAGCAAAGACTTCGCGTCGTCAATGTTGAAACCAATAATTATTTAAACAAATTCTTCTCCTAACACAATATCTTTCTGGAACAAATTCATTACCAGACGATGATTTTTTTTCCCCAAAAGACTGTGACTTGGCGACATCTAGTAAGCAAAAAGTGAATGAACGATTCTGGTTCATTACAATATGTACAAAGCATTTCAGAAGTAAATTTACCCTTATAACGATTTTCTTTGAAGGTTAAAACTTGATGAAGCAGATCGCTATTGATAATAATGGTATAAATACCACAAAACAACGACATGATCAATCTCGCAAGACGATTCATGCATGCCCCATATTTACACACGGAGAGGGATAGTATTGTTATATTATGTGTGGGAATAAATCAATTAACGTGGTAACTATACGTGTTTTTAAACATTGTGATAATTAGTCTAGTTATACAAATAAAAATCAGATGTTGTGATTAAGATCACAACATTTCCTGTTTGTCATTGGTTTAAACGAAGGAAACAAACACACAATATTGGTTGAAAACAGTGTCCTTGTGTCCAGTCCAGTACGATAGAAAAGAGACTTTGAACAAATGATTCACAAAGTTTCGTTTATTGTAATCACTTTATTTATTGTGTTGAATAACATAATTAAACGACTTGTTTTTATTTTGAAATACTTATGTGATTCAACTCCGTCAACTTAAAATGTATTTTAGTGAATACAAACTGTAATAAAAAGGTATTGTAAAAAGGAATAAAAAATAGAAACTTGAAACACTGGATGAGTGATGACATTGTATTTAACGTATACATTTATAACTGAAAATTAGCATACATATTATATGTGTGCCGATAAAATACAGCAGAAGTATTTGTGTGCATGTTTTGTTTTTACTATTCTAATACACCGCAAGTATTTCCTTTTGACATCGAGGATTGTCCTTTTGTTTGTTTATTCCATTCTTTTCTAGGGTAACTATAGTGTATTTGTATCTCAAACATTAATTCTTTTGTTCTGTATGATAATATCAGTCTCTGCTATATAAATCTGCGAAGTCACTTTAAGCATGGAGTTACTAGCTAGCTAGTAACTCCATGCTTTAAGACACTTCATAGGTTCTTCTTTCAAGTTTACAAATAGGTTTCTTTACTGTTCGTTTAGAATCAAATATTGAGTGTTTTTTACTTGATTTTAATTATTCCCAGTACATTGAACGAGTATAGAATATCTAAAAACAGCTCAGCTATATTTTTGATGAAATGAACCTTGCACTATCAATGTTGATTCTCTTGCAATGACAGTTATACTAATAGAGCAAGTATAGCCAAATATATAATTGATACATTACCATTAGTCTCATTTTATCGAAACCATACCTTAAACTAACCTCGATCAATCCGGATATGAGAGAAAAAAATGATTTAAGGAAGAACGCAACAAAATATCCCGAACCCACCAATAAACCACGGAGTTATACTCTTTGACTCGGAAATGACGTGCAAAGCGGAAGAACCACGGACAGAGTTATGGTTAACGTGGAGTGATCATCAGCAAAGAACGGAAATATAAGCTAAGATGTTGAGGAGATAATTTGTTTGTTGGTTTATAAGTACTGTATTCAGTGGTAAGTCGATCTATTCCACTAAAATCTACCACAATACCAGGATATGGCCAGTGGGATGACCAACAATATCCCAATTCCTCCGAACGCGGATGCACCACTATTTGAAAAGTATTCGGTTTTACAATTTTTCCTACTCGTCCATTTCGCCCTTTTGTAAATGAACGTAGGCCTAAAAAGAAAATGTTTGGGTTTGTCATCGTACGCCGATTCTGACTGTAAACTGATCCATTAATACTAACAAAATCTCTAGCGACAATCACTGCTCCTCTCTGAATCGAATTCCTAACCTCAACCCTTGACCCAAACGACATCTAGTTGTAAACTTAAATCTAATCTTTGTCTAAAACTTAATCACAATTTCATACCCCTTCGATAACTTTGTCCGACGAAATGATCAACCAGGAGCAAGGTAGCCAGAGCATAATTATGTCGGATATCTGAGAAGACGTGTGAAAATTAAGGGTAGTCATTCATAATGTGTCCTTTGTTGTCAAGGCCTAGTTTGGATGAAATGGCATCAAAATTATATCCACCCATGTTTTAAACATGGATATGACCCACTTCGTGCCTTTTGAACGTATTCGCTCCCGACATGGTGGAATGGTGTAGCCTCATGATGGTGCTACATGAATTGATCTTGGTTGTCTTTTTGCAAAGGAAAGTTTCATCCACGGAATGCTGCACCGTCCAGTGGCGGATCCAGGAGGGGGGGCACGGGCACGGGCCCCCATCCCTGGCTGGGGGGGGGGGTTGAGTAAAATAAATAGTGCTCACTACCCCCCCCCCCCCAATTGAGCAACAAAAAAAATAGTGCTAATTCCCCCCCCCCCCCGCCCCCTGCTTATTCGCCGCAATATATTTACTCACGAATTGGGAAAAGAAAAAGAAAAAAAGTGCTCATAACCCCCCCCCCCCCCCCCCCCCGCTTATTCGCCACTAAATATTTTCTCACGAATTGGCCCCCGCGCTAACCGCCGGCTGGATCCTCCCCTGGCACCGTTCCTATACCTCCTCCCTCCCCCTTTCTCTCTGTGTCTCTATGTCTCTCTCTCTCTCTTTCTAAATTATATATAAATACAATGAATATTTATGTATATATATATATTTCTACACACACACGCGCATGCACGCACACACACACACATACACGCACACACACATATATTACACAAAAAAAGAATCAAATGATATATCATGAGAGATAGTACACTGTTCTTTAAACTTATTCATTCTTGTCATACAATAGCTGAATGCTGGTGAATCGTTGGTTTTGATTTCAGACCTATCTCTCAAGTGTTGGGAGCCCCGAATTCGCCAAAATTTTACTTAAATTGTATCATAATGTTAAAAAAGGATGTTATTTAATTAAGACATATTTATGCAAGAATTTACAAAAAAAATGTGTTTGAAGACGAATATTGATGAAAGAATACGAAATTTAGGTTTTATGAAACAGTTAGAGATAAGCTTGAATTTTGGTAAAAAAAAGAAAATGAATTCTCACAGAATCAAACGAAACTTACACTGAATGTTCAAAAGTACACATAAATGTCATTTGCCAAACAAATCATTTTGGTAGAAAATGTATACTGGCTGAGTAATGAGCATAGAAATATAAGGAAATCAAGGTTAGTAGCCCCGACACCATTTGTGTAGTCCCATATAAATCTTTCTGTGTACGGTGCCTGTTACTTTACCAAGAATTATTTCGCGATGACGCATGTTAGTGACCTCTGTCTAGTTTGTCATTAACATCCATTATTATACGACCATTGTTTCAAAGATAAATGAAATAAGACTTGATTCACTTGAACAAAAAGGAAAGCAACATAAAAATGCTACAGACTCCTTACTAAGATACTCACTGTATTTGATCTGTGGTGATGATGAAGATATCAAATCACAGTTCATAAAAACTTCTAACTCGCTATCACATGACATCTCATTTCTAGTTTAGCACGGAGGGCTCCTCATTTCGTCAAAATTGAAAGGTCCTTTTTAGACCAAATATTCCAAAATAAAGACTTCCACATTCCCATAAAAACAACACTTTTCAGAGGGAAATTTTATTTCTCGCGCAATTCTTTGTATTTCCATCAAGACGAAAACCACATTTTGATATTCGCTGAAAGCAGGCACTGAAATATTTTAATTTTTCAAATTTATTAGTTATCATATCATCTATTTGATTATAAGATGAAGAACGTAATTGAAATATAGCCTCATACATGAAATATATTAAATGAATGAGCAATTCCATTTCATTGAATTTTCTAAGCAGTCTAAACACTTTCTTATGGCTGACCATAAAAATATATTGCAAATAAAAAATAAAAAATATACCTCTCATTAGAAATCTAGCCATCTCATTAGTCGAAATTGAGTCGTGATTTTTAGTGTTTAGTTTTAAAAGATGCCTGCATGCTCGCCTACCGGTGAATAGTCTTTTTAAAAGATGCCCGCATGCACCGGTTATGGGCCGCATAATTAAGTCCGTATCCGGACACCTACCCCCTGGACATCCACCCCGGATAATATCACCCCAGTAAACTACCCCTAGGACAACTAGACCCTAGGACAACTACCCCCTAGGTAGGGGCATCGCTAGACCTTTTTCAGTGGGGGGGGGGGGGTGTAGAGGCCAACGATTACCGACAAAACTAGCCACCAATTACCGACAAAATTAAATGTCCCAATATCTACAAATTTAACCCTATATAAACCCGGGGGCGAAGGCTAAATTGTTTTTCCTATGGACTATCTATAGTACTTGCGTATGCGCAATTTTCCTCGACGACATAAATATACGAATTATTTCGTCAACTTAGTGAGCATCATACCTCTATATTTTAATGCAGGCGCGGAGCTAGGATCTTATTTTAGGGAGAGGCGGTAGTGAGCTAGCGATTCGCTTATAGAGCGCGCAAAGCGCGCTCATTATAGTGGGGGAGGGTGTGGATGATAGGCCTCCGGCGCGAAGCGCGGAAGCTTAGACCATACCCTGCTTAGACGTTTCCTTAAATTATTAGGAAAAGAAGACAATTTATTGTACCGTTCTCGACTGTTAATCCTTGTCTGAATGAAGTTCCCCCTCCCGCGCGAAGCCCGAAAGCTTTGAAGTTTCATTAAATTATTATAAAAAGAAGACGATTCGTTGAACCGTGCTCGACTCTTAATCCTTGTCTGAATTCAGTTTCTCCCCTCCCGCGCGACGCGTGGAAGTTTTGACGTTTCATTAAATTATGAGAAAAAGCAGACGATTCGGTGTACTGTTCTCGACTCTTAATCCTTATCCGAATTCAGTTTCCCCCTTCCCGCGCAAAGCGCGAAAAGCTTAGACGTTTGATTTAATTATTATAGAAAGAAAACGATTCGTTGCACCGTTTTCGACTCTTATTAAGCCCTATTAATCTGAATTCAGTTTCTCCCTCTCGCGGGAAGCGCGGAAGCTTTGACGTTTACTTAAATTATTAGAGAAAGAAGACGATTCATTGTACCGCTCTTAACTCATCTAAATGAAGTTTTCTCCTTCCGCTTTGGCGGTTCATCACAATATAGAGAAAGGAAGACGATTCGTCGCACCGTTGTTGACTCTTAAACCTTGTTTGAATTTAGTTTCTCCGAAGATTTTAAACCTCTGATTTCTTTAGCTGATTATAGGAAAGTGAAACTTCGAGAAAACAGTTCGTGGGGAGAAAAAAACTTGTCGGCCGACCGAATATAGATCTCACCGACTTCAAACTTCTGCATTGATATAGTACACGAGGATCGAGCAAGAATACCGACACAGCTGACCCGACACAGCAACATATTTACCCGTGTCTTTCTTGCTCCCTCGACGAGACAACTCCACACCCTCTCTCTTTTACTCCCCCTCCTCCTCTCTCAGGCTCGTACCTCCCCTCTCTCTCCTCTCGTTCATCCCCCGTTTCTTTTCTTTCCCTTTTACTCTTTTTTCTTTTTTTTTTCGTTTTCTTTCTTTTCCTTTCTTTCCTCTCCTCCCTTTTTCCCTTTCTTTTCCTTTCTTTCCTTTCTTTTCCTTTCTTTCCCTTTCCCTCTCTTTTTCCCCTACACTTTTTCTCTTTTTTCCCGACGGCAGTGCACTTTTACCGACAATATCCTGACAGGTGGGGGGGGGGGGGGGGGGTGTCGCACCCCATCCCCCTTTCGAGACACCCCTGCCCCTAGGGCAACCACCCTCTACGACGACTACCCCCAGGACAACTACCCCTCGGATAACTACCCCCAGACAAATACCCCCTAGGACGACTACCCTCCGGACAACCACTCCTAGGCGTTGTGGCGTGCGCCTGTAATCCAGCTAACAGTGGAAGTTACAAACTGATTCAGCCGAGGACGCAGGTTCGAAACTGAGTCACGTCTTTCGGATGGTGACGTTAAAAGTCGGTCCCCAGCCGTAAATAATCATATCTGATTGATACACGTCTGTAAAAACCCAAATACACACACACACACACTCCGGACAACTGCCCCCTAGGACAACTACCCCCACACACAACTACCCCCGGACAACTACCCCCAGGCAACTACCCCCAGACAACTACCCCCAGACAACTACCCCCTAGGATAGTTCTCCCGGGGGTAGTTGCCCTAGAGAATGGTTGTCGTAGGGGGTAGTTGTCCGGGGGTAGTTGTCCGGGGGGTAATTATCCTAGGAGGTAGTTATCCTAGGGGGTATTTGTCCAGAGGGTAGTTGTCCTCGGGGATAGTTGTCCTAGGGGTTATTTGTCTGGGGGTAGTTGTCCGGGGGTATTTGTCCTAGGGGTAGTCGTCCTAGAGGGTGGTTGCCTAGGGGTAGTTGTCCTAGGGGGTAGTATTCCTAGGGGGAAGTTGACTGAGGGTGGTTATCCGGGGGTTGATGTCCATGGGATACGTGTCTTAGAATCTTAAATTTTGATGAGATCCCCAGTGGTTTACGTGTTAAAAGTTACTTTGCACGAGCGCGGATACCCTCATCACTCATCAGTGCAGTTTGTGTGCGATTCCCAAATGATTGAAACATCAGTAATCTTTCCAACGAAGATTAACAGACAGTGTCTCAGATTTTCTGTGATGTTTTAACCAATCTTTACTTATGAAAAGAATTACTTTATAGGTAAGAATTCTTGGTAGATTTTTGTGTGATTTCGGTATAAAATAGATATATCGACTGCTTTAATATTCGAGGCCCAGCTGTGTCTATACTGGCTCTCGGGGACGTTGCATCCTGCGCGTCCCCTCGCCACGCCGCCCGACCAGGCGCGCCTCGGGGTCATGGCAGGATGCAACGTCCCCTTGAGCCTGAAAACAGCTAGGCCTCTCATAGCAGTCGATATATCTGTACTAATGGGGACTTTTCGATTTGCACATTCACTAGTGGGCTGTTACGTATGCGGTAATTTTTGAAGCAGGGCACATGCGCATCGACGAGCTCATCGTACATCAAGCTCATCAACCTTGCTTAAAAACTGACCGCATACGTAACAGCCCACTAGTGAACGTGCAAATCGAAAAGTCCCTATTCTTCTATTTCATGTGCACAATTGGGGGGTAAAGGTACCTTAGAGGACTCTAGATTGTCAGTAGCATGTTCAGTCAACTTTTTCAGGGGGAATGGTTATTCACATAGTAGTGTGTATATTTATTTTATTTCCAATTATATTATTTCATAAATTTGTCTAAATTCTAAAGCCTAGAATTTACAATTTGACCGTTAAATATTTTCTGAAAGAACTTTAAAGTCGAATTGGAACTGACGTGATACGAATGTCAAATTCCTGTTTCAAACCGATGAATGAATGCTAATGAATATGCATAAATATCGTGACGTATCATTTGACTCGGCCACGCCCCCCCCCCCCCCCAACCTAAAGTTCCGGGCATCGCATGCTTCTGCCTAGGTCACATATAAACCGGGCCCCGTACGATTTTCCCTACCCGGCGACTTGCCGTGCATTTAGAGACCGTACGGGAACCTTCCGATTTTTGTTTCTACGTGGTCACATTTTCTGCGGCGCCCGTGAGGTGCCCGGTGAAAATAGGTCGAGTGAAATGTAAGGCGCCCGTAAGGGTGCAGGCCGAATGCCGGCCGGTAAGCTTACGGGCTCCGTCCGTTGAGCAGGTGCACCCATGGCTACCGGGAGGTGCCTTGCCGGGGCCCGGCCGGGTGCCGTACGGTGCACTGAACTATGCGTCCTCTGGCATCCGTACCTCCTGTATTTAAAGAAGCGTTGTACATTTTGAGATGCCGCCGTGAGGGTCCCACACGGGCAATATTCATTTCAAATGGCAACCGGACGGCAGACGCCTATTGTTGTGCATATCTCCCGGGCTCTTGAGGGGCCGTGAGGGAGCCGTAGGGTACACGTACGGAACCCTTGAGCACCGCAAGGCGCCCGTAAAGATTTTTCATGAGAATTGACCCCAAAACATCGTGAGGAGCCGTCAGGGCACCGTCCGGAGCCCACACGGGACCCGTAAGGTGTCCTACGGGTCCTTTACGGGCTTTCTACGGCCTAACGGTCAGATAAAAACGCCGGGAGAATCGGGAGCAGCCAACTCAGCACCACGGAGCCCGTACGGCTTAAAAAAACTGTCCCGGCGCACGTAGGAACTTACGGCAGCCGGCGGGGACAACGGCCGAAATTCCCCAAATGTCCGATTTTTACTCGACGTACGGGCCCCGGAGTGTATATGTGAAAGCCCCATTCCCAAGAAAAGCAGCTTACGCAAAATCACGGTCACTGAACACACTGAACAAATATATGCTGTTTTGCTTCTGTTATGCAAATCTAGTTGGTTCTTAAAGAGTACTCCATGCTATTGTTCCGATGGGTGGAGTCACGCATTCCCGCCATTCACCATAACCATGAATTGTGAATTCAGCCATGGAATTTAGAACGATTTCTTTAGACGTGCATTATTGGCAATATTTCAGTGAAACCATCTTAAACATCTCTCTCTTTAAGTGAGTGTCTGTGTGTTGAATTTTGCCCCATCATAAACACTAAGGGAAATCCAAGCTTAAAAGAAATTATTCTAGAAGAACTCAGAAAAAATCAAAGAAAACAGACAGGTGAAATTTTGAACAAAATCGCATCAAATATAAGAAGTTTATGACTTTTTTGAAAATTGTAATCACTATACGTATGGGAACTTTAAATGAGCTTAATCGGTAATGCCGTTTTGATGTAGTGGCAAACAATAATTATCCCATTTGTTCCAAAACACAAAATGACTAAAATTATCACCAAAACAATCGAATGACTCAGGAGTCATTTTATCTTTTTGGAGGAAATGTAATGATATATTATGCATAATATACTTTGAGTAGTGCCCCAAGGAAGAAGGCACTGGTTGGTGACTGCATCACAATCCACTTACAACATTTACAATCTGAAGTTCCCATAGCTGTAATGATCTCATATTTCAAACATTCATAAATCTCTTATTATTGGTCTTATTTCTTTGCAGCTTTCATGCAAATGAACTTATTACCAAGGTTGGATTGACCTTTACTAGACAACTTTATTTTCTGTTTCTTACTTTGCTATAGCTCCCTGTATCATTACACCCCTTCGTGCCCCATTTAATACACTGTTTTATTCTATTTTGTCTTCCTTCTTTATAGCTCCCTGTACCAGCGGTACCCTTCAATGCCCCATCAGCAAAGCTTGTTACCTCCCTCATGCTGTATGTGACTCTTATGATGATTGTGGTACTGGTTTCGAAGAAATGAACTGCCCAAAATTAGGTAAGTTTACTATTGCATCCAAATGTCAAATTTTTTTTTTGATCTGCAGATTATTATTATTTTTTAAAATGTATGACTAGGAAATGTCAGACAGCAAATTACATTCACATATTTGTTCAGCTGCTTGCCATTAACGTATACGCGGTCAGAAAGAAAAGTTCATATTTGTGTCCATATGCTACAAGCATTATCCGTAATACTTTGAAAGCACGAATGTCACTTATGTCAACGTCATTATTCATTATTCTTTACTCGCCATGTCTAAACATTATCCGGTGCTTTCTTATTGAAAGACTCTAAGTCAAACTTCAATCACTGACATTTCTGCTATGCTTTTGATTTTCCAACGTAAAAATAGTAAACGCAATCTCTTGTACCACATTATAGAAATATTTTCTTTTTCAATGTAAGAATGGTATTGTTGATATCAAAAGCAGCATTGTCATGAAATTCACATGCGCTTGTTACGGCGATCCAAAAATAAATTGCTTCAATGTTGATGGCTTAATTATTTTTGTTACTATGCTCATGATTTACGGATATGTTTACCTGGATTCATTTACACAGCCAAAGTATGCACTACATACACTCCTTTGCGAGTATTCGTACCATAATTGTAGTAAAAGAGATTGCATATGTCATATTATAGAGCTAAGATGGGATCGATTTGATCAGGAACGATATTGTGTGAAATTCATTTGATCTAGTTATGGCTATAGCAGGTTAAATTTCTTTAATGTTGATGGCTTAAGGGGATAGTTAAGTTTTGTTGCAGAGGGCGCTAGACAAAATAATTTGTTGTGAGATAATGGAAAACTGAGTGTCAATTTTGAAAGAAAATGCAATTTAAATGACAAAGTCGTTTCGGAGACGGCTAAAATATCCATAAATATAATGATTTCTAATATTTGTGGTACCCCACAAATATTCGATAATTTGAACCAGCCGTTGAAAAAACAAAATCGCGTCATATACATTTTATTCAGGCCAATGCCGATGTTGGCTTTTTTTTGTTGGCTTTTTCGTATTGGTTAACTTATATACACTCAACCAGCCGGCCCGTGTATTGTTATTATTAATAAATTAATTAATTAACGGTCACCGTATTTCTTTTGGAAGTGGAGCTTTATTAGTATGATCGTATTGGCTATATTTCACATATTTTGGGGGCTAAAATTACCTTCATAGCAATTTTAGGTCGTAAAAGGGCATATAGAAATGTCATAAATTTGAATGGGAGCAATAAACATGCACTTTGAAGGTATTTGCGGACTGAAACAAGAACTCTTTATCCCTTTAATCAGAGTTATCAAGGTTATGGGGTAGTGGAAAGAAGAAAAAAAAAATTCCAACCCTGATCGGATCGCCATAACCATCTTAAGTCACGTTAATTAGTCTTTATTAACATCAACATGAGGCAAAGCGAAGTCTTAAAGAGATAAGGACACACTTTTACCTAAAAAAGGAGTGAGTTGCAATTAAGCATTTTATTTTAAAAGAAAGTGCAGGGCGGGGTAATATTGGAGCGCTTTATTATATAAATATCCAATATTATTATTATTATTATAAATACACGTCGTAGAGAGCAGAAGCCAGGGTTGAACTGTGAATTGCCAGTCGAAGAGAGGTTTATGATATGATTATTGCATGCACCCTAGAAGCATTAGAAGCATAAAGGGCATTTCCTTTCTTTAGAATAGTACAAGTATAGTAAACTGTATAGTCAGTCACTAAACCTACACCACAGACTCGGATTGTTTTCAAATCGGCTTACTAGATCGGTCGATTAAAATAATGATGAAAAATAATAGATTATAAATAATTTACTCTTATTTTCGAAGGGTAGCCTCGTTAATATTAATATTGATTTTTCTGCGGGTCCCACAATTTGTATTAGTCAAACAATTGCCAGGTACCCTAGGTGGAGAGTGGCAAATGTGGATAAATATCTTGCCAAAAGGACGTTAATTCCGAACTTGAATTCGAACCCTCAATCCTTGTATAGAGAGTCAAATGAATGAATAACTATACAACGACACCTCCACGATGTTTCTGTGATATATGTCTAGTTTTGTTGTCATTTCTTTTCTCACTCCCATAGATGAATGCAATGAAACAATATATACCCCGTTTGAAAGAGACTGCAGTGCCGACAGGGAAAACGGGACTTACGATTCAAGGGGTCAAAACTTCACTTTCTACGGGACGTTTTTCTTCAACATACCAGGCTTTAATTCCGAGTCTCCATTTTGGATTGACAGAGTAAGTTGAAACAAAATGAACACCGAGACCAGAGAGTTTTGGAATCTCCAAAACATGTATGCTGTTAACTAGTAGAGAGGCAAGCCTGGGATTTTGTAAACAGAAGGGGGGGGGGGCACAGTTCCGAACAAATAACAAATAAACAAGTAAGGGGGGGGGGGGAATCGCATTTGTTGGTGAAACAAAAACATTGCCAAGCACAGATTTAAAAGATATTGTTTTCTACCTGCCATCGAAAATCTGCAATTTCGGTCAAACATTTTAATCGAAGTTTAGGGGGTTGGGTACATGTTTTCTTATGCCTGAGGTATGCCACAGTGATTGTAAAATAATGGGCAAATGCCGGTTTCGGCGCCTCCCCGTTCCCTATCGATATATTGGACATGTCACATATGAAGTCCAATTTTTGTAACTGTTTCAGACCTCTAGTCTAGCAAAACGTCGAATTGCATCACACACCTGGAAAGGAATCCTGATATCATTTGCTGTTTGTCAATGATACCCGAAGAAAATAGAGCCTCGTCAATTAAAGACTTAAAAGGGGCTAACAAATCAGGACAATTTTTATAAATAGATGACTTGAAAGGGAAATACAGTCTCTAGCTACTTATTGATTAAAAAAAGGCATTAAAAAGGAACAAACCATGACCGTTACAATATTTAAGTAGATTAGGGAACGAGATGATTCTGAGGTCGTTATAGAACCCCATATTATGGAGCGACAAGAGTGCGAGGTCTGCACAGACATGAGAGTTATACAGGGACCCACTATTAATATGTGTATGTTATAATCACAATGATGATGATGATAATCGTAAGTATATTCTTATAAATAGTTACTTTTGTTAATATTATTGTTGCTTTTATTATCAATATTACTGTTATTTGTAATGGTGTTATTAGTTTTATTATTATCATCATCATCATCATTATCATTTAATTTATTAATCATTAATATGTTATTATTATCGTTTATTGTTAATAATATCATGATGATTACTTTTATTTTCATCTTTTTGTTTTCTTTTTCACATTATGATCATATTTTACGGTGATTGTTCTATTTCTTCTAGGTGTATCTTAATTGGGGAATGAACCGACAGTCCTGGCCATCTACCAACTTGACAGAACAAGGATTTTTCATGCTAAGGATATCATCCATCTCCAACGTCGGTAACGTCACCGATTCAACAGTTGTTACACTCCAATTGACAGCAAATGTAAGAACGAGTTTTATATCATTTATAGTGTTTAAGGATAAAGAGTCACTTAATTTGCGTTAAGTTGAATATCAAATTTTAAAAAATGGAGTCAACATTTATCCCAATGTTTTGTCGATACTAAACTACCCACCGGACAACTACCCCCAGACAACTACCCCCTAGTATAGTTGTCCGCTAGGGGATAGTTGTCCGGGGGTAGTTGTCAGGGGGTAGTTGTCCTAGGGGCTAGTTGTCATAGGGGGTAATTGTCTGGGGGATAGTTGTCCGGGGGGGTATTTGTCCGGGGGTAGTCGTCCTAAGGGGTGGTTGCCCTAGGAGCTAGTTGTCCTCGGGGGTAGTTGTCCTAGGTGGTAGTTGACTGGGGGTGGTTATCTGGGGTGGATATCCAGGGGGTATAGGTGTCCTAGAACCATAATTATCATTATCCTTATCCTTAAACATATTATTTTCTTCAATACGGTACTTATACTGACGGTTATTTATGCTTATACTTATATTTATACTTATATAACAGGAATCTCTTAGCCGAGTTGTGAAGAAGCTACGTGAGCCCTTCGAAGTTGACCGATTAGAAAGTCGCAGCATACAGGTCAATCTCAGTTTCGTGAGGGATGCAGAACCAAGCGATGAATCTCCTTATACTGCTCCCGCGTTCCTCGAACATGGCACTGTAGAAGTAGAATTCGTCAGGTAACACAAACAAGACTCAAAACAGAACAGAAACTCCGTTAACATCTATATTGGTATATATAGGTTTAAGTATATTCATATACAGGGGCGGCGGAGCGTCTTTCAAAGTAGGGCGGGGCACCAACCAAAGCACTTCCTGGACAAAAAGGGGCACCTATACAAAGGTTGTTGTTGTTGTTTGGTATTATCGGTGTTTCATTCTTTTTTTTTTAAGAATATTTACGCCTTTCACTTTATTTCTTTTTTTCTTCTATTTTTTGGTACTATTTGTAAATTCATACTCTTCTTTCTTTTTTTTTTGATAATATAATCTCAGATCTACTGGTCCATGAAAACCCCTCACCGCAATTGGCACCTTCCTGCCAGACCGGCGTGGTACATTGCGCAATCTTCTCGCCCATCATTGGCCTAGGCAACTCTGGTGCCGGTGAGAGGATTCTGGGGTAGATCTCCAGAGTCTCTTGTTTGGGGTTTACCGTCCTCAATCCGTCTTTACTCTTTCTTACCTTTTCTCTTCTAGTATTTTTCCATTATGTAAAACCTTATTTTTCTATCAAAGTAGGTATCAACATCTTAGGGCATTTGGTTGTCGTGCAATATGTGCAACAACAACAACAAAAAAAAAAAAAAAAAAAGGGAAATCTCAAAGCGAAAATATACCATTTTTATACATTGGTATATACCTCTATAATTATGGTGATTACATTATCAGGGATGATTTCAATGTTTATTTCTCTCTTTACATGGTCCAATATACTGCTTAAAGGGGAATAACCTCTCGACTATGAAGCATTATCATGACATAGAGAGTTAAACAATGTTTAATTTGGATTTAATTGCTGTAGGCCAAATAATATCATCTTGCAAGTACAATGAAGAGACCTTATATGTGCCATATCTACAACGCCGTCGTCTGCTTCCCAAGGAAGCCGCCATTTTGTCGAAATTTTCTCTTCAATACTTCCGGGTTGTGACATGGTACTTGGTTGTAGTAATTATTCCTCTAGGGTTGCGTTTATCGACCAAATTTTTGGCTAGAATCAGGTTTCTCAAACGTCTTTCAGGCAAATTTAGAAGGTGATAAACGCAAAGCCTTTTTTAAAGGGCTTTAGATATGGGCATATCTAAAGACGCAAAAAGGTGTGTTTTGAATGTGACATACAGCCAGAATCACGTTTCTGAGAGATCGATAAACGCAAAGCTGTTTTGAACCTCACATACAAATAGGAATTCCCAGGCTAGTTTCCGGTTCGGAGAAATAGCGCTGAGCAGCTGCGAAGAGACAAGGCCTTTATTGTGAATCGTGAAGAGTCGATAAACGCAAATCACGATCGTATAGTGGAGTTCGATAGTGGGGTATGATAGTGGGGTACGATATGTACATAATCATCTAGTGGCAAGCCCCGATAAACGCGCCCTAAAACCAAGGGGAAATCGTTTCATCGGTTTCCAGACCAACACATTCACAATGAAATATTCAAGCTATCTGTAGCAGCTCTAATGGTGGAGAAATTTCTGGACAAAAAGTACAAGTACGACAGGAAAAACGATGTAATCTGCTGCGATCATTTTACAGTTTACAGCAAGGAAACGTACTTACGCAATAGCGGTCGAAACATGCGATACGTCACAGAACGGGCCGTGCACAAACACAATGGCGACGTTCTGAAAATTGAAAGACAAAAGATACTGAATCAAAGTTAAGTCCTCCCTTTCGTCAAATGTTTGACATTTTTTCAGATAATGTTTTGAATGGCCTACAAACTGAAATTAACATGTAGTTTGAGGTTAATTCCCCTTTAACTATCATACAGTAGGGTGAAATGGTCTGAATATTTTAAGATCTGTGAGGCCGCAGTACGAAAAATTACATGTTATAAAGAGCAAAGAACAGACTTGATGGGGTTTTAAGCACAATATAATCAAGAAAGACTGAAAAGATCTTGAATAAGAAACATAAATACATCAACTATATATGCGAGCGAGCGTAGCGAACGAGCTTCGAGTAAAATTCCAGAAAAAGTTGCTCTTAGTCGCTTTGAATATTAATTAGGAGCACATTTTATGGTGAAAGGAATGGGATCACATATCCAAAGGGAAAATGACACTTATTAGAAAAGAAAAATAGCACATGTAGAAGTAAAAAGGGGAATTATGAGATGAAAAAAATTCTTGCACCTTATAAGGGGCACTCACCTGAGATGAAGAAGGGCACTTATGAGTATGGCAAAGGGCACTTATTGCAAAGGAAAAGGGGCAATTATCAGAAGAAAATGGCACTAATTACAAAGGATAAGAGGCATGTCTATAATAAAAGGGGGGGGGCGCTTATTAGACATGAAAACGGGCACTTATTACAGAGTTAATGGGGGTATCTCTCATATTTAAATAAGGGCATAATGAAAAGAGTGCATACAAAGGGACAAGAGGCATTTGTCAAAATATAAGGGGCACCTCGCTGATTTTAAAAGAGGCAATATTATTATAAGAGATGAAGGAGCATTTACCAGGAATGATAAGGGTCCCTTCTTGTACCTGAAAAAGGGGCACTCACCTGAGATGAATAGGGGAACTTGTGAGAATTGTAAGGGGCACTTATTACAAAGGAAAAAGAGCACATGTCGAAGGAAAAGGGGTCACCTATGAGATTTTGATAGAACCATCTACTAGAGGTGTCAGAAGGGGCATTTATGAGAAGGGGAAGACAGTGGCTCTTATTTTGCATAGCAACTACCCTTGAAATTCATCACTTCTTTCGCACTGGTCTTGGGTCGCGAATGTAAAGAGGAATCTGAAGTTATAATTGCTCGTTGCATTGCTGGTAGTTGCTTTACGGCAAACACGACGAAAAATCGAAATCGGAAAATGCACTTCTGGGGTTTTCTTTTTAAACGCCTGCTGAAGTTTCACCGGTTTTTGCAGTATAAATGCAACCTTCGGTTTAGATACCGATTTTTGCTCACGTGACTCTACTCGCTTCCGTGCTAACAGGGCATGCGGCACTGGCGAGTGACGCGCATGCGAACTACTCACCAAAAAGTCGGTATGAGCAAACTTCGACGGTTTCTTAATGGGTTTTTCCAGTAGTGTAAATGGTAGAAAAAAAAATCTTTTCAAAACAGTGTTTGGGATGTGTTGATGGGCCTATATAATTATGTCCTCCCATTTTTTAATTTTTTCAAAAATCGAGAAACTGCTTCGCAGGGAATCGAAACCGGGTCCCTGGCTATAATTCATTCTTTGTTGGGGCAGGTGAGTTTTGAACAATGACAAGCTTCGTGCCACAGTTGCATCCTCGCTTTGAGCTTGAATGCATACATAAGTTGGAATTTTAATTTACAATTAACTTTAAGAAATTTGGCAAATGCAAACAACCTTCTGACTCTCTTGGAATATAATACACATTTGTGAAAAATGAAATGAGAGAATAATGGTGAGTAGCTTTATCGAATGTTCCATTTTTGTTCTCCCTTTTTAATGTTGCAAATCTTTAAAATGTCTCCGCGGAGAGTAGGCCATGGAAATTGTTATTCGCTCGAACAATTTCCACTGAGCCTTGGCCGCAATATATCCACTTCAGAATTATTTTCTACATAGAAGATGAGATTTGCACTGACATAACTTACTCATTCATAGTATTAAAATAAAAGAACGCCACGAGAAGTTACCTACGCCAGGGAATCTGTACTATTTAGTGATATTGGAATGAGATTGTAAGTATAATAGCAGGCCTTTCTCTGTTTTGACGCGACTGTCAGTATAATACATAGTCAAGGTACTCTTCATTTTCCTCCTCAAATTTCAAATCTATACTATCTCCTCCTCTTTTTCTTCTCCTTAGATATGTTGATCCATGCCCCGGAATTGACGACAGTGGTATACAGTGCCTAACGGCATCATTGCCCTACCTGGGAAAGAACGATGCTACGCAGTGTCAGCCTCTCGAAAGGAAGCAATTTGTGTCCTATCTGTATAGCGAATGCATATGTACGTATTTATTTAGTTTTACTCCTTATAATAAAATGGGAATTATATCGACCTACTTCGGAAAGATGTTATTTTTGCAATACTTTGATTTTCCATAGCTTGATTTTAATGTGCTGATCAAATGTGCAATCTGCTGAGTCCATTACCAAACCGATGTATGTTCGTGATTAATGCGATTCTTTCCGAAGGATTTACCAGCATTGGTTAAGTAATCGTTAAATTTGTTGAAAATTGTTCATTTATTAAATCGATGTTGCACATAAGCCAAAATAACCTGACTCGATATCATGATGCTAGATGAAGAAGAAAAAAAATCCGAAGATTAAAAGGACGCGTTTCTTTTAAAAATGGAACAGAAAATGATTCAATATATTCATATATGAGCTTTTTTGTTGTTGTTGCAATCCCTGCACGCATAGCTTCGCCAGAAATAGTCTCCATCTCTGAAAAACAAACCGGTTATCCAGGCGAGAACATCTCCATCTCCTGCACTGCCACCGGGTCACCACAACCTGTAGTTTCCTTGTTACCCGTCGTAGACCCGGAGTCGACGGCTGAAGTGGGTCTATCAGCATCAGCCTTTCAACTAGTCCCATTGTCAAACGGAACCGACATTACGTAAGAAAAATGCATAACATAATCGCATAGACTTTCGAAAATTAACTTACAGTCCTTAAACGTGTATAGGCCTATTACCTATTGAAATGAGATAACATTACATTAACGTAATATACGAAATCCAAACATGGTTTCTATCAGATATACAATAGGGTATTGAAATTCCTTCCGAGTTAATTTCTCGATAGCTTTTGCAATCGTATTTCATATATATTTTATAAAGATGATACATTATAAGAACTGATGAATGCAATGATATAGTCCAGTTACACATCATGCAGCTATATAGTACGAAGTATCCGTATAAATCCTGGCTTTGGCTTTAGCGAAGTCGCCACGATAGGGCGTGAAAGCATTCAAGGAACCCTTCCTACCGGACATTGATTTACCTCACCTGGGTGGAGAGAGGCATGCATAGATTAGTATTGTGACATGTTAATATGATATTAGTACATTGATCCTAAATAAAAGGTGTTTATTCAAAATGAGATATGGTCGATTGGTAATATGACAATGTAGGATTATTCTGTATATAATCGTTAAACCACTGCCGTTCATTTTAAATGTTTTAAAAAAATGTATTTTAAAATCGAAAAATGATGAGTGGAATGCTTGTGAGTACATATATGCAACTTCACCTTCCTCAATTGTTTCCCTTCTGTTCTGACAGATTTACCTGTACTGCTGAAAACCTTGCTGGTACAGCCACTTCAAGGGTACAAGTAACAGCACTAGGTATGGTTACTTTACGTTTTTCCAGTGACGTAGCTACGGAGGGGTAAGGGGAACGTACCCCCTCCCCCCATCGCATGGTGACACAAATAAAGAAAAGGCGACAAAGAGAGCCATGAAAAGGGGAAACGACAAGGAAATTTGACTAAAGGACCTTTCAGCATCCTCCCCCATTCAGTAGCTTTGTTTATTCGCATTTTTGATTTTCCGAGATAGACAGGTGCCCCTCCCCCATCGTGCCAGTGCCCCACAATGCGTGGACCCATGCTACGCTACTGCGTATTCCTACTTAATTCAAGACGTTATTGTCCGACTCAACTACACACAGCAGAGGTCCGTAGAAAATAAGTTAAAATTTAATGAAACATACATGTACAACCACTGACATGTATACATAAAAAAGGAAACAATTAATAGACTGTACCAAAGAGAAATTGGCAATATACATTTACATTGTAACAATTGTTACATGAACATTGTTTACCAAAATAGGTGTCAGACAAACTTTGAGGCAAGTACAGGCCACTCATGGGCAAATTTTGCTCAGTTTTTTGTGTCAGACCAATACCCAAGTTGGGCATAAAATCGTCAAAAATTCGCACGGACGCATATTAGTATATCTTTCTTTTAGGCTTGTTACCCAATTATGTTTACAGTGTTCCATTTCAACCATTTTTTCTATAGTATATACGATTACATCGAACATGAAATTTAGTAGTACAGCCTGACCACCTTGAAATAAAACTATGTAGTATAAATTATGCAGTATATATATAGTAATAGTTTGTAAGTTCATAGAACTGCGCTATTTAGTGGCAGCTGGTTCAGAATTGTGATCTTGTTTATTAATGCATCCTGTCTTTTATCTTGAATCCTAGATTACCGATGTCCTGGTTTAGAGGATGCACTTGTGGACCTCCAGCAGAACCAGCTGACGGAATGTCCATCCGTTCTTCAATTACGGGTTGGAGGGAATATCGGCCAGTCTTTCTTTTCACTCAACGTCCCTCAAGACGGCATCTTGCAGTTCTTGCCCCTGGTGTTGTTCATGTCTAACCCAGAGCTCGGGGTTCCTTCCGTCATGACGTTCCGTGTTACGGTCACAACCGAGCCGGTAATAGTAGAAATCGGCCAGCGTAGAAGACGTGATCTCTTCAAGATTCTGTACGAAAGAGATTATCGCAACGTCACTCTCGACTATGGTGGCATCACTTTAGAATTCTCACCGCCTGTCTTCGTTTCGCAGTCCACACCTCTTTTCATCAACCTGCTCTCTTTGGATAACAGACCTCTATATCTTCCAGCATTTGATGACGACGAATTGCAAGGACCACTCTCATACCTCCAGTGTCCTCTGTCGCCTCCATTGAACCCTACTGACAATGCGTCGTGCTACGATCAGGTGGATACGTGGGCCGCCATGGAGGAAGAGTTCGTCGGGTTGGGGTGTGCAGAAGATGCTTCTTTATCATTCCGCACCTCCGAAGCATGCCTACGTATTGGTGATGCCCGTAAGTCAATCTTAAATTTTCCCAAAATGGCAACTATGATAAACAAAATGTTAGGGAACATTCTGTAACGTCTAACACAAATCAATTTGAATCGTTATCAATGGACTGCCTGTCGCAAACCCTTGAAGAAATCGCACGGTTGCCAAACACAGTTCCTTGTGCGCCAAATTGGCACGAACCTAAAGCGCAAACATCAATATGTTCTTTGGATTTTACTAATGCCCTCTGTTTGTATTTGGATCGATTTTAAAGTATACACATGATTGTAGGTTCATCGCTTTTCTTCAAATTGGAGAAAATAATCCGTAGTTGACTGAATCTCGAACAGGCGAATTATATCGTAATTATTGTTGCTTCCTATTCCCCCAGCTCTTAAAAATTCACTTGTCTCTAAAAATACTAAATTGTTACCTCATCTCTCTCGATAGAGCCTGTGATCACCAATGGAGTGTCCGTTCCCCTTCTGCAGTTTTCAAAAAACTACGATATCCCCTGTCCAATAGAGGGCGCTGTACGTCGTCAATGGTTGCGCACGTCCAGTCGTGGATTGAGGACCCCCTACGAATCCCCGTCGCCGTTTCTACGCTTCCAACCGTTCACCGCTGCTGACATGGGTTATTACCACTGCGAGGGGTATGGTGGCGGGGCTTACCGCGATGAGACAGTTGCTACCGCTCCTGTTCTCCTGGCTGTTAAGGGTAAGAAGGGTACCTGGGTATATCTCTATTCAGACATTGCGCGGTCGACCTCAACAACAGCCGTGGCAAACCTTTGCGCATTATTTTTTAAAATTTGGATCGGGAAAGGTGGTCGAGGGATGGATGTACTCCAAATAGTCATTATGATTTGCATAATGATTAGAACATTAAAGTTTCATTCAGACGATCGATACAGATAACCTTATTCTCAAAAAGTAATGGTATCGTGATTTGTGAAATAATTTTTCTATAAAAAAATTGAATATGAAGCAAAGGGCACCCATCTCATTTAATTTTGCCACGATTTTCTCAGAGCAAATTAACCACCACCTATCTGTATGGACCCGCCTCTTTATATGGGTGCTAGCAGTGAATTTGAGATTTATCATGATTAGCCCATTCAGATCAACTGTTTTATTCCAATATTTTGTTAGATTTTTCTCGTCTTTGACGTAAAAGAAGGAAAATTTGTTGCATTAATACGATGATCCTCTCACTGAGCGGCGAATGCTTGCGAACGTAGCGAATTTGGGGTTTCGCCAGGGTTCGTAAAAGGATGTAAAAGGTTGCAAGAAAGTTCGCCAACAGATTTCATTGTCGCAAACAGTTTTTCTTGTCGCATTTATGTTTAAAATTTCTTTGCGAATTTTTTTCCGCCATCAGTTGCAAGCGTTTGCAAAACGGTCGTAATCCTTTGCAACGGTTGTAAGACGGTGTCGCTGAAGTTATTGTTGATTCGCCAATGCTAGCGAACACGTTAAAGATACTATGTCCTTTTTGCAGCCAACATCAAATTCTGTAGAACTTTGCAGGAATAATGAATATGTCATGTATGTCCTATCTGTGAAATTTGAACATGCAGTGTCCTAATATTCAAATTATGCAAGGAAACCTGTTCACTTGCTAGACTTTACTGTCAGACACTATTGAGTGACTGGCTGCTTTTTTCATCTTTGGTAATAACATACATAAAATGAGCTGCAAAGGGTACATAAGCATTTGTCGACATCAATAACCCACTTCCTGTAATGGCCAAAATTAAACTGATTGAATCTTTGCGCAGCATAAAACGTACGATCATTCGGTACAATGGTCTGAAAAATCAGACTATTACTTACTGGCTCTATAGCTCCTAAGTCGATTCAACAACTAATAGTCGTTATTTTCCCACTGAAAGACATTTTCAAGCCCCCTTTTGTTTAGGGAAGTTCTAAATTAGTATTGTCTTTCAAATGCCGTTGGAATTAAAACTTTTCATTTTTTTGGCCTGCAAATGGGATATAGTACCTTTAACATATGGTTCCTATTTAATTAAATCGATCCATTGAGTACTAGGCAGACTACTAGGAGTTAGCAAAAGGTCCCAAACATTCACAAATTGTGGCAACAGTGGCAACATTACTGTCGCTAACATTTGCCTACAGTCGCTAATCATAGTCGCCAACTGCCTTTCGCTAACACTTTCGCAAACATTCGCTCAAATGTGGCCAATTGTCGCTCAACAACCAGTCTAGTTCTGGACCCTTTTATTTATTTATTTTTTCAATTCGCAGACTATAAGCGTTAAGTCGAGTGATGGCGCGATCCTTAGTGACGTCGCGATCCCCGAGAACCGGGCTGGTTTTCGTGGATCGCGCCGTCTTCTAAGGATCGCGCCATCACTCGGCTTAACGCTTATAGTCGGCGAATAAAAAAAATCAATAAAAGGATCCAGAACTAGACTACTAAACATCGCTAACAATGTCGCAAAGGTGAACCCTGATTTTCGCCAACATTCGTCAGAAAGGTTCGTAAATTATAAGCATTCGCCGCTCAGTGAGATACCCCTTCAGCCACCATACACTTTCCCCTTGTAATTTGATTCAGAATGGAAACCAATGTCGCGCAATGATAGCTGCAAAATGCTGACTTCAGTGTCCAGTTCTTGTGCTTGTGTTGTCCCGGTGTGTTGTTTTTGGTTGTATTGTATTGTTATGTATCGTCCTGTATTTTCTCATCTTTTCTTTTCTTTCGTTTTTTACTTCATGATACTTTGATATTTTATGTTAGGGAACCTATATTACAAGCTATGCTTTCCTATGTTTTCTCTGCAATACAGCAAGCAAATTATCTTGTTAGTCTCAATTGTAAACTGTCTTGTACTGCATTGTATGTACCATATTATATTTCTCGTTTGTTCTAATTCTAATTCTACTTAGAAATACTATTCTTTGTAAAACAAAAAGCATTGTAAATTTTATGTGCTGATATTGTGGAAAATAAACGAACTGAAATAAATAAATGATGTCGCATTAGGGTCGTGGACCGCCTTGTAGGTCTGCTATTACTTTTACAGTAAATGGGATTTACCTTGTTGATTGCGTAGGACTCTTTGGGAGGAAGGCATAATGTCATATCCCCTACGCTCACACTGCAGTGGCTGAAAGATCTAGAAATTTAAGTGTTGGACCTGAAATGATTAGATGTTTGAATATAGAATAGCACATAGTCCCCACAAAATTTTACAGTGAGTGCAATACATTTTTAAGCAAAAATGATGTGATCAAATACTGCTTTCAAACTGGCTTCTATCGTCACACCGATGAAAATACCGATTAATTTGTCCTTATGTAAAAGGTGAAACCGACGTTTCCCTGCTGTCGCTTTCATACTGCCGGTGAAATTCACTTCCTGTGGCGAGCCGGCTTGCCGGAAGTGTAGAATTATTGCGTAATTATTAAGCCCGCGCTCCATCTACACTATGAACATGACGGACAAAGAAAGAGGACAAAATATACAGTTCCTCAGGTAGACAAAGGAACATCCCTTCACTGCTATTATGTAAAAATGTGTAGAACAGGTGAATGTGCATGTGCCACCTGTTCTACACATTGTATATTTTGTCCTCTTTCTTTGTCCGTCATGTTCCTAGAGCTAGCTAGCATGCAGTCAACCATAAGTCAACAAACACAGCTGGTTACGACAAAGCGCGCGTACACTGCGACCTTTGACCATTTTAATCGCTGTTTTCTCCCGAACGCATTCACAGTGGCTGTTTCATCGGTGTCACACCGATAGAATGAGAATTTAATCGCCTATTTCTCTTTTTTCATCGGCTATTCTATCGGCTATTTCTCCTCTGTAGCCAGAGGCGGCCCTCCCGGGGGGGCAGGGGGGGGGGGGGCACAGTGCCCCCCCCCACTTTTTCAGATACCCCAAAAGTGCCCCTTTTTACATAGGAAAAGTGCCCCTTGTATTTTGTAAGAAGTGCCCCTTTTACATAGGAAAAGTGCCCCTTTTACTTTGACAAGTGCCCCTATTACTTAGTAAACGTGCCCCTTCCCCATTTTCACCTCTGACGAGTGCCCTTTTTATTTTTGAAACGTGCCCCTTTTCCTTCGACATGTTCCCATTTTCCTTTGCAATAAGTGTCCATTTTCCATTCTCATAAATCTTGAAATTATCTTGAATAAGTGCCATTTTTAATCTCTAGTAAGTGCCTCTTTTCAGGTACGAGAAGTGCCCCTTTTCATTTTTGATAAGTGCCCCCTTCACCTCTGATAATTGCCCTATTCCAAACTGAGAGGTGCTCCTTTTACTTTGACAACTGCCCCTTATTTCCTTTGTAAGAAGTGCCCCTTCTTCTTTTAATAACTACCCCTTTTTTAAACTCGGATGAGCACACCTTTCATTTTAACATGTGCCCCTTTTATTTTCTAATAAGTGCCCCTTTTCCTTATGATAAGTGCCCCCATTAAAAAGAGAGAGCTCCTTCCCCTTCTCATAACTACCCCTTTCCCTTTCTAACAAGTGCCCCTTTTCCTTATGATAAGTGCCCCCATTAAAAAGAAAGAGCTCCCTCTCCTTCTCATGACTGCCCCTTTTAAAAATCTGAACGGTGCCCCCTTCTCATTCAACAAATGCACATTTTACTTTATTATAAGTGCCCCTTTAACATTTTCATGAGTGCCCCTTTTCATATCTGGTCAGTGTCCCTTTTCACCTCTGATAATTCCCCTTTTAATAATGATACGTGCCCCTTTTCCTTTCTAATAAGGGACCTATCCCCTTTTCACCTCTTATAAATGCCCCTATCAAAATCTGATGGGTGCCCCTTTTCCGTCAACAAATGCCTATTTCCCATTTTCGTAAACGCCTCTTTTTCATTACTGGTAAGTGCCTCTTTTCAGGTGAAAAAATGCCTCATTTTCACCTCTTATAACTATCATTTGTACTTTGACACGTGCTCCTTTTCTTATCCCTTTCGATAATTGCCCCCTCTTCATGTTATCATTAAACGTGCCCCTTATTTAAAGCGACTAAGAGCAATTTCCCCCAAAGTTCGCTCGCTGCGCTCGCTCGCATTTAAAGATGATTACATTATGTTACTTATCAAAGGTCTTTTCAGTCTTCCATTATGAGAATGTGCTTATAACCCCATCACGATTGGCTTTTTCCTCTTTATAAGATGTAATTCTTCGCACTGCGACCTCACAGATCTTTAAAATTGTTCTCGCTCGCTTCGCTCGCTCGTAAATGCATATTCAGACATCACACCCAACTGTGCAGTATGATGCTTAAGCGATATCTTGTATGATGTATGAAGAGAAACAAATAATAAAATCATCCCTAATAATGTAATCACAATGTAGGGGTATATACCAATGTCTAAAAAATGGTATATTTTCGCTTTGAGATTTCCCAATGTAGGTGCCCTTTTTTTCAAGAAAGTGCCCTTTTCTGTTGGTGCCCCCCCCCCCCACTTTTGAAGTCGCTCGGCCGCCCCTGTCTGTAGCATTCGTACTGGCAGTTTCATCGCATGCGTCCGGATATACATCCGATGAAAATCATGCCAGTTTGAAAGGGGTATAAATCGACGCCATTGATACTCAAATAATCGGATAAAATGTAAGCACTTTCTTCGAGAGTAAAGATAAACCTATGGCTTAATTAATTCAGCTGATCGGATAGGAACAGATTGAAATTTAATTATAATGATCCTATATTTCAAAATGTTCGCTTAATTTCATTTGTTTTTTTACTTTGCAATTAGTGCAGGAATACATAATTTAAGATAAGTATTCAATATATTCATTCAAAATATTCGTGCAAACTCCTCTACATTTTGTGCTTGTCTATCTGATACACTATCTCTCTCTCTCTCTCTCTCGCACAAAGTTTCACCCTTATTTCTCTCAATTTATCTGTTTTAGGAGTGGCAACGATTGCATTTTCAGTTACGTTCGACATCGACTATATTGACTATGAGAACTCTGAAATATTTTCTGCGAATGCTCCCGTGTTCAGACGAGCAGTAAGTTCATTTTCCTCAATTTCAAATATCAAATGTTTACTTTTCTCGCTTGGCTTGCTCGCCAAAAGGTATGAATTAAGTGTGCTGTTGTTAATGACACCACAAAATGACGTAAATCAACATCATCATTTACAAATTATGAAGAGATTACGTCGCTTTTATCCTCTCACGCAAATTATATAGAGCATATATATATATAAAGAAGTTTTTGTTTTGCAACTGGCTGGCCAGATACGTCACTGGGATGATCCGTCCGAACTTGTCATTTGGCTGACATAGGTCAGCGTCAGTAATTGGTGTGCGGTCTGCGACGAGCCATTTACCGGGGCCATTTAAAAGTAACGTCATACAAAAATTAAATGTAACATGAGCAGTACATACACTGCTCTCTGAATTACTGGCGTATGCACTTATTGCCATTACCACTGTTCACAGGCTTAATTAGCGCAGGGTAATAACGCATACGACTCCTGCATTATGATACGTCTAAATCAAGCGCTTTTCTGGAGAGTGAAGACAACTGACAATGAGCAACTTACATTTCACAAATTCCTTTTGAGTTGTGTTAATTACGATTACAAAGATAATCATGATTTGCAGACATTCTGCAAAGACTGCAAAGACGTATATCAATATGATAATAGTAATAGCGACAGTGATTATAATAGTAATAAAAGAAATGATGAAAGAGAAGAAGGAGATGACGACAATAATAATATGTTAAAATCCAAATTCTCATTCCATTTCAGATACAGACATCCTTTTACGAAGTTAGGGGTCTGATATCCAGGTCCTTGCTCGATCACAGATATAACTACGAGTTCCCCACCATCGTAAACACACGCAACGGCAGCATGATCGTCGACTACGTCATCAACTTCAACAGCAGCATGTGGAACGACAGCGTGATTACGATCGTGAACGCAATCGCATCCCACCTCGATTTTGCCTTTCAAGGCAGGGAAAACTTCGTCTTAGGGAGCATCGTCGTGAGCAGTGCATGTACGCAGATCAAATCGTATAAGCGTTTCTCTAAAGGGCATTAACTCAATGCAAAATGTATAAACATGTATGCCCTAATGTCTCTCGGCAGACGTTTAAAATGCAAGAGCGTAACGTAATAAACGCACCAATACAGAAATGTTGAACTCCTAAATAAAACTCAATTTAAATTGCCGTCAGATTGCTTTGATTATAGTAAATAGAATAATAAGAACCTAACAAGTCTAAGCTGATTCGAAATTTTACCTCTCAAAATATAAAATAGTAAACAAACTGAGAGATGAAAAATAATTGATAGCCAATCCTTATTGAGGATCAGAATGAGCATGGAGTTACTAGGCTAGTAACTCCATGGAATGAGTAAATACGAGCTTTATTACCTGTCCGTATGAATGATACAAACTTAATCAATGCAATAATCTGGACACATCAAAATAGTAAGGTGTTTGGCCGTTGCACACGAGGTGTGGTTTATCCAAGAAGTTACTGTAACTTCTTGGTTTATCTAACGTAGGACTGCGTAATTACTGGTGCGGTCTTGTCTTTAACGCACGGTGTGAGAGTAACATTGTACACAAAGTGGCGCGGTCTTTGACGCACGGACTGAGAGCACCATTGTACAAAAGTGGTGCAGTCTTGACGCACGGACTGAGAGTAACATTGTACAAAAGTGGCGCAGTCTTGACGCACAGACTGAGAGCACCATTGTACAAAAAGTGGCGCAGTCTTTGACGCACAGACTGAGAGCACCATTGTACAAAAAGTGGCGCGTTTTTTGACGCACGGACTGAGAGTAACATTGTACAAAAGTGGCGCGGTCTTTGACGCACGGACTGAGAGCACCATTGTACAAAAAGTGGCGTGTTTTTTGACGAACGGACTGAGAGTAACATTGTACAAAAGTGGCGCGGTCTTTGACGCACAGACTGAGAGTAACATTGTGCAAAAAGTGAAGGCAAAATTAGCAGTGCTAACAAAGCGTTGTATTACCGGCGTATACTAATTGCCTTCGAAATGACGACTCGGGTGCAAAGAGTGTTAAAATAAGGGACCTTGAAGTATTGTTGGGACGCAGCTTACTCCCGACATAACTGCTGCTGAACGTCTCATCAACTTACCTCAAGATATCCCTTCAATTTGTCCCAAGTAAATAAACCCATTCTATTTTTCTGATTAAAATGCTTAGCATCCTGCCTGGAATCGGTTGTCACGGGTACCTTTGGAACCCTGAACTTTCCCGCTACACCTCTGGACCAGACCGCTGACAGCCAAGAACGGTGTAGTGAATACAGTAACAACAGTAAGTCGTCAATCAGTGATGTAGCATATTATGTTAACCATGGAGGGGCACTGGTATAATGAGGGGGTGGCATCGATCGGCCTTACGTAGTGGATGGCCAATGAGAATTAACTAGGCATAGTAACAAGGCCATCGATGAGGGGACTGAAATGGAGTCCTGACATCCCTTTGTGTGATACCGTACCCCTGTAGCTACATCCCTGATCACATCACAGATAGTATCTAGGGATATTTAATGAGATTTCTCAAAATAAATCTTAACAATTTGAAGAAAACCTCCAGGCAGGGGCACATCAGGCGAAGAAAGGGGGTTGCATCACATTCAGGCTTTTAAAAGGACTAATATTCGGAAAGTGATGTGGTGTCTTCGTTCCCTGCTCCTTTATTTTCTATTTTCCCCTTTCTTTCTTTCCCTTTTCTCATTCGTTTGGGTAAATTAGTCATATACAAAAATATTTATTTATTGTAGCCCCCCTGCCAAGAGCTAGACGGACATGTCGTGGGGATCTCTTATCGGCAGCTGTCTGGGACGATCTCGTGTTCCTAGAATGCTTTGCGGGAGAAGACATCAATGAGGTTCTGGAAAACATTGCTAGGGTAAGAAATTAAATCATTATGTATTTCATACTCTTGAAAGTGTAACGCTCTCATTTTATGATTTGCATATTACCAGAGATTTACTGCTGAGTTACAGGGTGTCGGAGGACGAGAGGTAGTAGTAGTATGGCGAATGAGGGGGGGCACAATTTGCGGGTCGTGAAAGGAAAAGAAAGAGAATAAAAGAAAAGGAAGGGGACGAGAAGGAGAAAGCTCTGGAGAAAGAGAACTATAAAATATAAAATATGACGTAAGGGAGGGCGGGGGAGATGGGGAAAAATAAAGATAGAGAAAAAAAGAAAAAAAAAAAAAAGCAAGCCAAATCAGGCAATCAGATTTAGACGCGTCATTATTACATTCGCAAAGTTCAAACATTGGTTTACGATGAAAAACCTTTCGCCAACTAAAAAAATAAAATTAATCCCTTGTATCTCCTAAACCTTATGGCTGATTTTTCAATGGAAACGACAAATTCATCTATAACAACCCTTCTGAAAAAATATGGTGACCCCCCCCCCCCCTGCCTTCTTGTTCCTGTTAGTTGAACTTAAAGGTACTATGTCCCATTTGCAGTCCAAAAAAATGAAAAAGTTAAATTCCAACTGCATTTGAAAGATAATACTAATTTAGAACTTCCCTAAAAAAGGTGGGGCTTGAAAATGTCTTCAAGTGGGAAAATAACGACTATTAGTTGTCAAATCGACTTTAGGGCTATAGAGCCCGAAAGTAATAGTCTTGATTTTCAGACAATTGTACCGAATGGTCATACGTTTTATGCTGCGCAAAGATTCAATCAGTTTAATCTTGGCCATCACAAGAAGTGGGTTATTGATGTAGACAAATGCTCATGTACCCTTTACAACTCTTTTCATGTATGTTATTACCAAAGAAGAAAAAAAGGCCAGTCAGTCATTCAATAGTGTCTGACAGTGAAGTCTAGCAGGTAAACGGGTTTCCTTGCATAATTTGAATATGAGGACACTGCTAACATTTAAATTTCACAGATAGGACATACATGACATATTCATAATTCCTGCAAAGTTCTAAAGAATTTGAGGTTGGCTGCAAAAGGGACATAGTACCTTTAAAACTGTTTTCTTTTTAATTTGGCAAAAGTTATGCACCAATTCGAGCCACTTATGCATCAATTTTAAAAATAATCTTTAAATCTGAGGGGGCGCACCCCCCCCCCCCCCCCCCCCCCCTCAGACACCACTGCGTTCTTGTTCCGGAGTGTTGGCTCGGTCAGTAGAGCGTCCGCCTCACAACCGGGAGGTCGTGGGTTCGAACCCCGGTCGCGTCATACCAAAAGACGTTAAAAGATGGGAGTTGCTGCTACCTTGTTTGGCGTTCAACAATAAGGGATAGAGCAACGTCGATCTGGCGCTGCTTAGTGGCTGCCGGGCTCACGATCAATTGGGCAAAAAGAATTTCCATTTTCGGTTTAACTTAATAAAATTTGGAGTGGTCTTTAACATATTATTGTTATTATCATTATTAGTTGAACTTAAGACTGTTTTCTTTTTAATTTGGCAAAAATTATGCACCAAAGCGAGCCATTTATGTATCACTTTCAAAAAAATCTTCAACTTCAGACACCTCCCTGCGTGGCGCGCCCATTCACCCCTTTAACAAAATAACCTGGCGCCGCCCCTGTCCATATGTACACACCAAAAGTAGCTCCCCAAAACTTTTTCTCGGAATTAAGCCCCCTTGCAAGACATGAATCCGCTTCTGAGTTATAATTCTTGTCTCCAATTACAGGCAGTTGTGACGTCTGAGAATGTGACCGAATATTCTTTCGACGTTGCTGAAGCGACCGGGAATGTCGACGATATCAACGCGGACGGTCTCCGAGCCATCTCTGATGCTCTGGAGAAAATCGTCAACGTCGGGAATTCATCGACAGAGGTAATAACACAGATTTTCCGTGATTCGACATTTTATTCGACATAATTTTTGGCGACATCAAATAGCCTATGTTGGTTTAAGGGCTTGTATAGGTTATATTAGAATTATATTAGGTTAATGGTTATAGGATAAGGGTAAGTTAGGTTTTGTATTGAATCCAGGCGCGTACGCAGGGAGGGGGAGTTGGGGGTCGAACCCCCCCTTCAATTTTTTTGTTTGGTGCTAAAGGGTGACCAAAAAAGTGACCTTATCCCCCCCCCCTAACTGAACGAAATATCGGTCGGCCAAATGTTCAAATTTCCTGTACCGAAAAAATAAATAAAATGTGCTCTTACCCCCCCCCCCCCCCCCCCCCCCCCCCCGCTTATTCACCGGCTGGCTGAGTCGTTGCGAAATTTTCGGCGCGATTTTCAAATTTTAAAACCCTCCATTCGAAAAAATCCGGCGTACGCCAATAAATGGATCAATGGATGAATTTCGGAATTCGAGTATTAACTGTCAATCAGTTGTCGCGGGAACACCATCTTTACAAATATTATGAATTAGTTCTGTCATGACACATTAAAAAATGTACGATTTTAACGTCTTTACTTCTGACGCCGAGCTCCCTCAGAGGTGTACTTGCAAAGAGGCAAACTGGAGTTATCTTCCCGGCAAATGCCTCAGTTTGATTGCAAAAACCATGCGAAAAACAATTCTTATGACTTTGTTCACCAATTTATCTTTATATTATGTTTTGCGACACAACCCACCCCATTAAATAGTAGTATATCAATGGCTGTCCAAAGCACTTTAATATTGTATGATTAATACTGTGAGGTTTCCAACCAGCGCTAGTGCCCTTTGATGAGGTATTTATATTCATACATTTCGGGTTATAGGAAAAATTAATAAATGATTTGTTTTCTACCAGGTCACTAACAACACCCTCCGGATCGTCGATAACGCTCTCGGTGCTCCCGACGAGGAGTTCGTAAACGCCGTCGACTTCGAAGCTCCGACGAGGATTCTCGACTTCTTGGAGCAACAGATCACCCTCTTCCAGACCCAGGGCGACGGCAACAACCTCACCATCATCGGAAGGAGCGTAGCTGTGGTGGCCCTCCAGCTTCCGAAGGCCAGTCTGATGGAAGGTTTAGGGTTCGCTACCCTGGCATCGCCGGACAGTGAAGAGAAAAGTGACGTGCTCAACGAGCTGAATGAAAATAAAACGATGGTGTACTTCAACCCGGACAACATTCCGAAGACAACAATCGATGCATCTATTGTTTTGCCACCAGATATTCTTGGACTGTTGCCTCCATATGTATTAGGTGCGAAACACTACATGTTAAAAACCCAGACACTAAATACAATTGCGTAATTAAGCTTTACTCAAACAATAGCGTAAACTACAATCATGCACTTTAAGATTTGTTTCCTTTATTTCGACCTAATGAACATTAATGAAATCTATTTGCAACCATTCAAAAAATATGAGGCATAGGTGGTAAGCGGTGGTAATGTTAACTCGTACATGTATTTTGATAATTAATAGTGATATTGTCAGGTCTAACGCCTGAACATCAATAACAACAACAACAACAGAAAAAAGTGTAACAATTCCACCAATATAAAAATTCATCAGTTGGAATCATGCGAACACTACTTCTTGAAAATTCCTTAAAAGAAATTCTCCTCCTATCTTCTCTACCATGCAGAAAATGGAATTGTTCCAGTGACTTTCTTCATATTCCAGACCAGTAAGCTCTTCTTAAGTCCAGACCAAGAATACGATCTCGGCGGTGGTCGTCGACTAGCGGTCGGCACCCGAGTCATATCAGCGACCGTGGAGGGTGCGGTCATTCAAGGTTTGCCGCAGGGTGGTGAAGTGGAGACAGTCTTCCTTGAACTGAATGTGAGTTCGTTTGATTTCTTAAAAAGAGCAGCGGCAAAACTGCGTGCCTCAATCAATCTGAAATGATTTATTTACTGTCAACACGTCATTTGTATAATTGAATTTTATGAGAGCCAATATGAAATACAATCTCCAATTTCTCTTTCCTATATAAAATGCAAAGGGCTACGATATTACGCTAATGCAAGTTGCAAGTTGGGGGCTCCGCCCTCTGTACCCCACTTCAATTAGTGACCTGCATGCCAGTGTCACAAATAAGGTATCAAAATGTGCTCATCTGACCGTAATTAAATGCCTAAAACCTCTGAGCTTCCGAGGGCTCCGCCCCCTGGACTCCACCAGGAGCCCTAAGGCGGGGCCTGCATGCTTGTCTGACCGTTATAAAATGCCTAAAACCCCTAAGCTTCCGAGGGCTCCGCCCCCTGGACTCCACCAGGAGCCCTAAGGCGGGGACTGCATGCTTGTCTGACCGTTATAAAATGCCTAAAACCCCTAAGCTTCCGAGGGCTCCGCCCCCTGGAACCCAATGCCAATTTGTGACCTGCCAGTGTCACAAATAAGGTATCAAAATATGCTCATCTGACGGTAATTTAATGTATAAAACCCCTGAGCTTTTGTGGGCTCCGCCCCTTGGACCCCACACCAATTTGTGTCCTGCCACTGTAACAAATAAGGTATAAAAATATGCCCATCTGACCATTATTTATTGCCCAAAACCCCCGAGCTTCCGGGGCTCCGCCCCCTGGGCCCCACGCCAATTTGTGACCAGCCAGTGTCACAAATATGGTATCAACATAATGCTCACCTCACCGTTAGTACATGCCTATACCCCCTGTACATCTGGGGCTCCACCCCTTGATCCCCTAGACCCCTCGCCAATTTACGCTACGCTCTACCTGATCGTGAATACCACCCCACCCCCGCCCCCACCTACTTAGAGAAACGTTCAGCGGGGCTTGCATGTAAGAATGGGGTGATGCGGAAAGAAAAAAACAACAACAAACAAACAAATAAACATAAAAACACGTTTTGGCTCATTTCGCCACTGCCGGTGTCACCATTACGTACCAATATTTTGCTCGCATAATTTCTAATTTGGCCTTCCCCCCCCCCCCCCCCCCCCCCCGTCAGAAATCCTGGATCTGCGCCTGCCTGTAAGGGTCGTTTTGGCAGAAAATGGACGTATTATTAGGGACTTCCATTCAAAACACAACCCAGGTTTTGCCGTATTCCATTTGCATGCTGCTTTCAGAAAGTTGTACTCGGAAGCTACCCGGAAGTTGTAGTGGTATAGGCTTAGTTGTGATCCTAAGTTTATTTGTTCTGCGTACGCTCGAGAAGGAGGTTGGGATTACCTTTTGATAAATCAGTGCGACCATCGGCGAGGGCTTTCGATGAATAAGCGAAATTATTTAATTTAATTTGGCGGGATTTAGCATCTGGAATTATCACTTTAGCGAGATTATGGGTGAGTTTAACCCCCCCCCCCCCTCCCCTTGGCAAACGTGGGGGTGTTTTAGAATTTTAAAGACACTCTTTATTTGTGTTTTATCTATAGCCCCCCCCCCCCCCCCCTGGCAAACTACTTTTAGGGATTTTGCAGCACAAAATCATACCCCATGTTTAGGGATTCTTTGCAAAAAAGTAAACCCATTAGAGCGGCACGCGTCTTTTTCTCCCCTAAACTAGCTATCCTAGTGCTGCATATTAATCCTTGAATATATGAAATGTTGCTTTGGTACGGTGTGGTGGCGATCAAAATAAAATCGGCCACATTCTGGACTAACCAGTATGTCGCAATGATTATGGACAAGTTACGACCTGGGTAGTCTTTCGTTTACGATAAGCCTCCCGATTTTCTCACAATGTCATTTATCTAAAGAAAACATTAATTTGCACTTTAAATTTTTGTATGAAATCTCGTTATTTGAAAGTTCCTAGTGAGCCAATCAAATGCAGCGGTAGGATGGCTAGGTTAGGAAAAAAGACGCGAGCGGCACATCCCCATATACATGTACCGTATTAGGCGAGTACCCCCCCCCCCCCCCCCCGGTTAGGCTGAACAACAACGGCTGATCATGATAAATATGCGCCCATCGTCGACCTGAAATATATGCAAACTAATCAATGACGGCATGTACATGCTAGTGGGTTTAGGGAACCATAGATCTAGAGAAACCCAATAACAAAAAGTGTCCCCTGAAATTATTGTATATTTTTGTTCAACATTTTACCCCCTTTTAGAATATTTTTGTTTGTGATCCGCCTCTGTATTGTGTATCTGCTTCGTTCTGCTCCATACAGGTGACTCGAGACAGTGAGGCGGTGGATGACAGGACGTGTGTGTTCTGGGATAAGATTGATCAAGCAGGCCGATGGTCGTCAAAAGGATGTCGACGAGAAGACAACCCCGACATCAATAGGATACGATGTCTTTGTGATCACCTGACAAGCTTTGCCGTTCTACTGGTATAGGCCTACATTATTATTTCTTTTCATTTAATTTCATTAAAAGAAAAAAATACGCATAGGAAATATGGAGAAAAAAACGGTCAGCTACCTTCCTAGAAGTGTCACTGAGGAATATATCTCGGTATTGGAACCGCAATCTTATACCAACCGTGAAATATCGCGGTTATTATTATCAATTTTACTGCTGTTCATCTCTCTGCCATGAATGGATTTGCAAGGTGAAGATTTCAGGGTCATTACAGTGGTAGAGATTTGAATATTATCTCCACCAGAGTATGATGTTCGATCTTAAAGCCTATCTGTACTAGTTTGGCCAGGAGGGACTAGACCTCACAAAGAGATCACTGACAGGTGGTTATCTCATCAACATAAGAAAAAGAGGATCATGGAGGACCACCGCTTAGGCATTGTTTTCTATATAGAGGGAGCAAGTATACAAGTAGTGCAGTGGGGCTCTAAGTCGTAGCCAAATGGTTTAAACATTTGACTAGAGCAACACAGGTCGTAGGTTCGAGCCCTCGTGTGGCTCCATTGTCCTTTCGCAATTCACAGATAAATCTTGATTTGCCACTCTTCACCTTTAGGTGTTAAATGGGTATCGGTATGGGATGAATTCCTTGAATGCATCCGAATCGACAGGTCTCGCCTTGTTCGAGCTGGGGTAATAGGGACTTTTAGATTGAGTGGACGAGAACACGACGAACGCCGACTTATCATGCGTGTCAACGTATTTAACTGCCCATGTTGACTACAATTAGAAATCTTTTATATTGCACTCGACGATATACATGCATGCAGGAAGTAACACTATGAACATCACGGACAAAGAAAGAGGACAAAATATACAGTTCCTCATTCTACCCTCAACAAAAGAACATCCCTTCACTGCTATTATGTAAAAATGTGTAGAACAGGTGAATATGCATGTGACACCTGTTCTACACATTTTTACATAATAGCAGGGAAGGGATGTTCCTTTGTCTACCTGAGGAACTGTATATTGTATGCGCACGCGGCATACTCGTACCTTGAGCATGTAAAGGCGCTATATAAATATCAATATGTATGTATGTAAACTATGTACTAGATTTAGGAAAATCAAGGTTGACGCATTCTCGATCGCCGACTGAGACGACGTAACGCATGCGCAGTGCCTTAAAATGACGTCACACGTTGCAGTCAAAGCTGTCAACGTGCAAATCTAAAAGTCCCTAATATTGGAGTCGCTTGGGTACAGTACGTGGTAGATGACTTGTGATCGCTGTAAAATATTCAATATTAAATGGATCATTGATTTAATATACCCGTATACATGTATTCATACTTTTAGGTGATTACGTTTCTCATTGTCTCTCTCTCTCCACTTTCTCTCCCTCACTCCCTTCTCCCACCCTCTCCCTCTCTCCCCCTCCCTCTCTTGCCATGCTTCCTTCGTTGTGTAGGATGTATCTGGAGATGTGGGCCTCTACGCTTTAGATGTGTTGGGTATGATCGGCTGTATCATCTCCATCATATGCCTCGTGATCACACTTGTTACTTATCTGAGCATGAAGTAAGTGATATTTTCTAATATCCCCTCTATCTCATCAAACGTCAATATTTTACATGTTTGTAATCTTTGATTAATTGGAGATCTTGAGAATAGGTTAAGAAAGGGTTCGAAGCGGCATTTTGAACAATATTCTTTACATCAGTGCATTGTAATATAAAATATAAAGTGCATTTAACTGATCTGATAAAAAGCGATTGATTTTCATTAATAGCATTATTATCGTAAGCAAGACTGATGGTAATTCTGCAAATACAATTTGGCAGGAATAAGCGAGTTCGTAAAAAGCTCTGGAACGCATGACCCCAAAATATGCACAGATCTTTGACACGATGGATACTTCCCACGTGTGTATTTTAGAATAATCACTGCCGAAGTGATGGAGGTGCTTCATGAATACCTTTTGTTTGCCTCTTGAGAAGAATACTTCCACCTGTGTATCAGATAAATGTACTGTTGGTGCATAAATTAATACTGATTACATAACTTTCATGAGCACGATCCGAGTATTCGTCTCAATGGTTTTGCAATTTGGGTACGAATGACCTTTATCTGCCCATGCGCAAATCCTAATTACGAACTCGCTTATTGACAAAACTACAAGATTTTTTTTTATAAATGGAAAAAAAAAGGTAATAGTTGATTGTGCTGACAGAAAGGAGAACTTGTCCTAGTCGAGTCTTGCCCTTTTGATATCATATACAACTTACAAGTTGTATATGATATTTTGCGACTTTAAAAATGTTGCAATTGTAGGTCATAATCACCTGTGATCAATATGCCGGTAGAGCAATTTATGTGTTAGTTAGAGGGAATTTGACAGCAATTGTAATGCTTGAAATCATTATCTTTCGCTTGTGAAACTTTTCGGAACTGGACAAAATCCTTGAGCAGCTCCCTGAAATATAATTATGTTAAAATCCTGTGGGATTGATCCCAATCCCCAAAGATTTATATGGTTTTCTTTTCGACATTAACCCCCGATAGCAAAAAATCCACATGTTCTTTTTTAGGGACCATGCTGCCTCCATGTCGACCAGTATCATTCTACAAACTGTAAACGAATATTGATAAACAAATGTGATCAACTTTTTCAATATAAACAGAAAACTACGCTCGAAGCAGCCTCAGCGGATCCTGATCAACCTTTGCTTCGCGCTCCTCGGGCTCTATCTCGTGTTCGTCATCGGTATCGACCGCCGTTACCCGACCGCGGGGTGCGTGGTGGTCGGTTTTCTCATCCATTTCTTTCTGCTGTCGTCGATGTCGTGGATGTTGGTGGAAGCTATCAATATGTACCTCCTCTTCGTCAAGGTCTTAAACGCCAACGTGTCTCATTTTATGCTTAAGGCCGCGCTTTTTGCTTATGGTGAGTGTCTTGGTCTCCCCCCCCCCCCCCCCCCCCCACTCCGTGAACGGAGGGATACCATGCGTGTTCCAAAACTCTCCGGCTCGTAACAAAAGAAAAAGGTCGACCCGTATTGACTTTACACACCGGATTTTTGCTGAAAAGGGGGGGGGGGGTGCTGAAAAAGGCTCGCATAACAAAAGAAAAAGGTCGACCCGTATTGACTTTACACACCGGACTTTTGCTGAAAGGGGGGGGGGGGGTCGCTTGGAACACGCATATGCGTACCCTAAATACCTAAATAACACTGAGTGGGGGGGGGGGGGCTTGGTCTACGAAGAAAATAATGTGGAGGTGTCGTACGTGGTATAGAGGGTCATTTACTTGACTCGCAATCCAAGGGTAAGGATTCGAATCTTATCTCAGTATTATGGTCCTGTGGCAATTCACTAACCCATACTTACCACTCTCCATTCAGGTGTAAAGGAGTACCTGACAATTGACGGGGGATAATAAGTTAATAATTACACGACTCTCAAGAAGAACAGCATCGACACTGATGAAACTTCCCTGTGTAAACAAAAGTATAATTATTATCAAATTTTAAGGGACATGTAACTTAGTGATCACTGCCCCAGCGAAAAAGATCCCGCCCTTATTAGATTAGGGATGTCGGGTTCAAGTTAGAGTGTTTTGTTTTAGGGTTGAAGTTAGGAATTCGATTAGAGTCACCGGAGCATAGTCCTACGTCCCACTTTGTATCATAGGTCCTACGGTTTATGAGGACTTGGTGAGGTTTACATTGGACCATCACAACCTATCAGACGCCTCCTCATTCATAATCCTGGAAGCGTGTTAAGCTATTTGCCACTATTTATAAGGTGTCAGTTTTTACGTGCTTGCAATATTTAGAAAACTGGAAAGAAGTTAACATTCAAGCAGCGGGAAGTCAATCTTCCTGACGAAATTGGATCATTTCACCTACATGTATATTGATTTTTACACAAGTCACTGGTAAAGAACGGGAATGTGGAATGGCACGAACGCGCTGGGATTTTATGGCCCTCGAGCCAGGACGGGATAGGAGCGCGTTCGGACGCACTAAGAACGAGATGAGGATGAGTTGAACTATCTCTGTACGGGATGGTCGGGTTACAAACTAGTTAGAACAAGTTGCGAACTAGTTAGAATGGGTTTGGACGTATTGGGAATGAGATCGAACTTGTTAAGAACGGGTTTAAACTGACTGCGGACGGGCTTGGACTGCCTGGAAATTACAAAATTACCCGATTTGAACTTGATACTGACTATGGATGGGGTACAAACGGATTAGGCGTAATGATCGAGGACTGTTTATGAACGAGTTAGGATCGTATTATGTACATTCTTTACACATTCTACCCCTACCACAACCCGTTTTAAGATTTCCAAAGACGGTTCCAGAACTAGTGAGAATTAGTTTGGTGTGATGGGGCTTTATACTTTTGTCATGCAAGTTTATTCTTAAGTCTTTCTGATATTATTTTTGTTTGTTTACAGGTTTACCTCTTCTCGTGTGTATCGTAACAGTAGCAGTCGATAGCTCCCTCTACTTGGGAGACGGGGCTTAGTAAGTTAAACCTTTAAATTTTCTTTTAAATCGTCATCTTGTTTTAAAGGCACAATCATATTTTTGAAACCCCATATTAAAGGTATCCAAGGTCGCCATTTTGCATTATTCATGGAAACTGTGTCGGCCTGTGTAGTTACATTGTATATAACATTATTGATGGGTTGTGTTTTGAAAACCCATGTTGACAAGGTCGTCGTTTTGTGTCTTTTCATGCAAATTGTGTAGGCCCACGTAGATATTTCAACTTAATGATGAACTGTTATTTAACTGCTTCCTGTTAAGTTATCACTATCACTATCATTATTATCTTATAGTCCGTCAATATTTTGTTGAAGAGAATAATGCGGCGGTACATGTAAGATGGTCTCTCTGTTCTCAAACTTAAGTACGTTGTGTTTTTCTCTCTTCGCTTAACAGTTGCTTTGTGAAACCGGGTCCAGCCCTGTATTACGGCGTCTTACTCATCGTCGCTCTCTTACTTGCCGCCAACTTCATCATCTTTGGTATCGTCATACAACGCTTGTCATGCCGCAAGTCCGTTGCTGCCCATAAGACCACCCAAGCTAGCCGCGGTGAGATGTGGCGACGGGTCCAGAACGCCGTCGCCATCTCTGTCTTGCTCGGTCTGACATGGTTCTTCGGTTTCCTAGCCATCGGTGGTGCCCGTCTCGTCTTCAACATCCTCTTCCTCGTGTTAAACTCCCTCCAGGGGTTCTTTGTCTTCCTCATGTTCTGCGTCCGGCAGAAGGAGGTCCGCGAGCAGTGGGTGCGATGGATGCACTGCCACTTCGCCGAGCTCAAGCCCGGGCAGCGTCGCAGCGACGATATCGTCAAGGCTAAGTACACGAAGACTGGGTCGCAGGGTGGTCAGACATCCTTGGCGACGTC
>JAVYIG010005194.1:0-142523 GCA_035222895.1 Strongylocentrotus droebachiensis
AAAACTTTAAACTGTCATTCGGATATCGAATAATGATTTTAAACAAATCTAAACCGGGTCAGAGAAAATAAGTCAAGGTGCTATGTGGGGTTCTAAACATATTCAATCGACATATCGAGACTATTGTTTATATAGAGAATTACGTCTACTTCCTCAGGCATATTGTTGCAAAGATTGACGGGGGGGGGGGGGGGGTGCTGCACCGTTTTTAGTTGCAAGAAGCCTGATTATATCCTTTACCGAGTAACATAGACAATATACATAATTATCAATAGATGCATCTCGCCATCTGCACTCACGCCCCTCACCAACTTACACCAAACCTAAAATCGATTGTTTTTATTTGCCTTCGTTTCTTTTAAGTTAGGGGGGCGGGGAGGGGGGCATTAGTATTTTCTTAAACAATCCGTTGCCATTTTGGCGCTCACTAAAAAGCACTTGTGGCAATTCGCTGTTCAAACCACTCATCGCTTTTCCGAAATCCATTAATTATGCACACTTTTGCCAAACCCTAATAATTACCTCTTCAATTCCCCTTTGCTTTGGGCGTTGAATTTGTATAATCTATCAACTGCGTTTAGTAAGAGCTTCCTGTCTTCCGTTAAACCCTCGTCTTCTCCGGTTCAGGAGGGCGTTCACACTCGGCGAAAGAAGAGAAAGAAAAGAAGATGGATGCCATCAACCAAACAAGTGGTGGAGGTGGAGCCTTTAGCAAGTACCCTGTTTTGGTGGTGTGGTGGTTGTGGTGGTAGATGGCGTGTATGTGCTTTGGGAGGGGTCAATATTTTATCTTATAATCTATACTTCTTTGTTTGTATGATAGTAGCATTAATAATGATAATTGTATATTCATAATAATAGTATAATTTAAAAACTTATTTGTTCAATTGAGAGATCTTATTTTGTAGAATTAAGTTTCAAAAAGGAGCTCTTAACCAGCGCAGCTGAATATATTTTGTATAAAAGCTGCGCTATGTAAATTTATTATTATTATTATTATTATTATTATTATAATAACAATAATGATTATGGTGATGATGATGATGATGATGATGATAATAATGATAATATTAATAATAATAATCATAATCATAATAACCATAACAATAATAATAAGAGTAATAATGAAAATAACGATAACAAAATAATAATATTAATATTCATAATAATGATAATAATGATAATAATGATAATAATAATAATATTAATATATTATTTTGTTAATCTAGTGAATGAACCACTTTACCACAACACTTTCAAAGTAGATTGTCTAAATTGGGATTAGAAATGCGTCTGACATCATGATTGGGTTGACCCCCATGCATGGAGGCAACTGACGGAGCATACGGTCTTGAAGATACTGCAAGAATCTGGACCCGGTTAAATGAAACATGTTATCGATTACAAATGCTACAATTCTCTGACAAATTTGCTTGCAGCCAATCAAATGCAATGATTTCAGTAGCTTATAACAGTTACAAGTATCATGAAACATGGCCATGATGCACCAGATTTGAAAAATTGCACGCTGAACAAATTTCGATTGAGTGGAGCACCATGGCAATGTGAACACGTCACCATAAGAAGAACCCTTGCTCCCTACCCATGGCATCTACCTTTACAATCACAACATTGCGTGGTTGAAAAGAAAAAACGATCATGCCCCCCATACCCAAAAATGTCCTCCTCATCGGGTGCCGAGAGGGGCCGGTCGCCCCGCTCCCGTGTGACTCTTGAGACCCCTCGAGGAGCAGGGACAAGGGTCCTCCAAGCAAACAGGAGGAAGCTTTCTTCGAAGGAGATGGAGAATGGGGGAGTCTTATGGAGGTATAACTTCTCCCTCAGGTGGGCCGTGTAAGTGCCCTACTGGCTAACGTGCATAGAGTACACAAAAACACCTCGACATTAAAAAGAGCGAGAGAGAGAGAGACTTCTCACCGTACTCAACTGTGGCTCCGAAGTGTCTGACGAATTTTGCACTAAAGCAGGAATATCGTCAGCGTCAGACGGGGAAAAAGAAAGAAAAGAAGATATGATAGAGCGAGAGAGTGAGAGAGAGAGAGAGAGAGAGAGAGAGAGAGAGAGAGAGAGAGAGGGAGAGAGAGAGAGAGAGAGAGAGAGAGGGGGGGGGGGTCAGGAAGAAACAGATATACGCCCCCTCCACCAACCTCGGCGAAATAGTGCCCCAATGCCCCATGGAAAGAGATGTAACGGTGGAATTATTGAATATATCGTAGGAGACATACAACTCGAGGAGAGGGGGAAATAGAAATAAGAGAAATGGACATTAAAGCATATCTGCACTAGTTTGGCCAGGAGGGATTAGACCTCCCTGCAAGGTCACTGACAGGTGGTTATCTCATCAAACCAGCTCTCATTAACATAAGAAAAAGGGGGACCATGGGGGACCAATTGGTTACCGCTTAGGCATTGTTTGCTATATAGAGGGCGCAAGTAGCTATAAGTAGTGCAGTGGAGCTTTAAAACTCATTTCTGAAGAATGTAGAATAGTTATCAAACAAGAAACCACTATCTTCTCTAGCCTCTCCTCGAAACTATCTACCCCACCTTTATACCCGTTACTTTGTCTCTATTTCTCTCTGTACAGTGTTTCCTCTCTCTTTAAACAAAAAAAATATTCTCTCTCTCCTCTTTTCCGTCTCTCTCTGTCTTTCCCTCTGTCTTTCTTTTTTTTTTCTCTCTCTCTCTCTCTCTCTCTCTCTCTCTCTCTTGCACTCCCCTCCAACCCTCTCCCTCTCTATTTTCCCGCGTACATCCACACGTCGAGTCCCCTTCTACTCCCCATCTCTCATCTACGACTGACTCAACCCCATTGTGTTTCAATGGGTGACTTGGGACGCAGGAGAGGAGACCGGGGAGACCGAGTCAGTGGCTGTGCATGATCTAATTTTGCTTCATCGTCGGGTCTTACACCCCGCCTCTCCCAGGGGCATCGCCCAAGTACCCATCGTGAACTTACACAGCTCAGTTAAGAAAGTCGGTTCAAGTCCTTGGTCGCACGGAGTCGAAGAGTTCATGGTTTTGCGGTTTCTCGCTCGGAGACTATGGCAAGCCTTCGGTGCCGTAACCGGTTCAATAGAAAAACAATTGGTAAAAACGTCGATCTTTTCACAAGCCTTCACAAGCCTTCACAAGTCTTATAAAGGTCTGACGGAAGAAACACCGTTTCATGTCCAGCGATGTTTTTGTGCACCAATCGTTAGTACTGTTAGGTGCAATTTAATTCGTCCCGACTCATGGGCCCGAATTCACAAAGCAAGGTTTGAGCTCAGACCAAGGTTTATGTACGTCATATGACGCGTTTCAGGTTTGAGTTCAGACCTTGGTCTGAAATGCATTTCACAAAGCCGGTTTGTCCTCAGACCAAGGTTTATGTACGTCATATGACGCGTTTCAGGTTTGAGTTCAGACCTTGGTCTGAAATTACATTTCACATTAAAGCAAGATTTGTCCTCAGACCAGGTTTATGTACGTCATCAGACCCGAAATTTACAGACTGCTCAGATAGGAGGTTTGTAATTTCTCAAACCTGGTTTAAGAGCTATCAACCAATCAGGATGCAGCACTGGGTGGAGATAATTTATGCTCGATTGATTTTATCCAAATAATTCACCGCCAAAACAATCTGCGATAGTACCTGGTCAGCCCGAATTTAGTGCAATTGAAATCTCTCAATCTCTCGATCCTTTCCTTAAAATCGTAAGTATAAAACCTGTACATGTAGTCGAATTCATACTCTTCACGTTATTGACATTTCACTATTTGATATGCTTTATAACTTTCCATTTTCCATGAAATGTTCGGTGTTTTCATATCCGACGGCCTCTCAATTCCAGAGTTCAGGGACTGAGTCTGAGGGAGCTCGAGTCCAACGCCCAAGGCGGCGGCGGAGCTTGCACCCTCTGACCCTGGGCTGGAGTTGGGCCTAGCCGGGCCGGGCCTACAGTAGATATCTGAGTATGACTGTCATGTTTAATTTTGTCTTGTTGTCAGCAATGCCATGACACATGCCAATTAGACTAGGCCTAGACCTACACTAGTTATTACAAATTCATGATAATGATAATAATACCAGGCTCTAGCCTAGGCCTGGCAATGATGTCCATCACTTGACTTGGACACTGACTGGCATGGTACCTAAATAAATAGAAATTGAAGTGGCATCAGCAATGCCAATGTTCCCCAAAATGAATCACACTGACAAGCATAGACCAAAAGCTTCAGTCTCTCTATATTGCTGGTTAATTGTTCACTGAGACTACGTCTGGCTCCACTAGACCTCCGATTATAGAATGTCAACAAATGTCAGTTTTATTATTTTTATTAACGAAATGACCCATATCAGACGGTTATTTCTGTTTATGAGTCATGACAAGCAAAGCTTTTATTAAATTTAGATCTGGTTCTAATTGTCTTAATTAACTGGTTTAGTCTCCAGAGCCAGGATCACCCACAAAGTCACAAGCACAAGTAACATTTCTTTATTTTAAAAACATTGTTTGAACATTTGTTTCATTTTATCTTCACTCCAGTAAAGATGGTAGAAATGCAGCTGATTCAGCATAATGAGCTGGTGTACCTGGAGGAGGAGCTGGAGCAATATATAGCAGCACAACCGGGCAGAGGCCTCTGAGATTGGGAAAACCCGCTGGATGATGAGCCTTTTGTTTTAGATTGAGGTACTTTGAATTCAAATTCTGTATTGGGACAGTTGGCGAAAACATGGCCAAACTACTTGATGAATATTGTTAACATAGCTATAAAAAAGGGCTTCTGTTGTAAAATCCTACCCTAGTGTCGTTAATCCAGAAATATTTCAATTCATGTTGACCTCCTAAATTCACTGTTCGTTTGCCCCGCTCCGCTGGTCTGCCTACGACCGTGCAAGCCCCTAATGCCATGCACATGTGTGTTTACATAAATTTATTCAATTTCTAAGCATTTTCTGTCATATTCCATACATTGAAAGATTTGTTATGATATTTATTCTTTTACATGGTAGGTGATGAAAGCCTTAATTTTCATAATTTGTGTGTGGGGCATTTCCCAATACTGTTATTTGGTTTTAATACATGAGGAAATTATTCAGATTATGTGTTGGAAACAAGTTTGTGATTTGTTGCTTAAATTTCACAAAAGGTGAAGCCGTGAAGGAGATTAGAAAAGTCATAGACAATTTTGTCTTTTACGTTAAATTGATTCACACCATGCACATCTAGAAATCAGTATATTTTTTTTTTTTAAATGACAGTGACAGTTGGGGATGCAAAAATATAATAGCATAAACCAGCAAAAAAATGATTTATTTGAATGCTTGTTTTTTATTTTTTTTTTGAAAGGTAATCGATCTAAAGGATGCACGGTGAGGAGGCGGCATGCCGTGTCACATTCATCTGTTTGCCGAATGGAGAGTAGTGAGGGATGTTTCCAAAGCTGTTGTCAGAAGAAAGGGACAAGTCATGGAAGTTTCCTACAAGTTACAACAAGGCAAAAAGTGACTACTATTCAGAAGCAGTTTTTCCAGTACTGCAGATTTCCAGGAGTTGCTGTTGATGGGACACATGTTTACATCAGGAGCCCTGGTGGGGCAAGAGCCAGGTACTACTTCAATAGGAAGAACAGGTACTCCATCGATGTTCAGGTGAGAATAAATGAATACATCATGACTGGATCCTGCACGGCTTTCCCTTTAGACCTTTTTTTGTGTACCTTGCAAAATTTTCACATTAGATATATACACTCTCCAGTCTTGTGTGTTGTACATCCATGCTAATTCATTGGTGACCAATGCAAGATTTCTAGTGGCCAAATGGATATTAAAGTAATATTCGCGTACAGGTACTCATTTCACTGCCTTTGTACACAGTTAAGAATATCCAATGGATAGTTAAACTTAAAAATCCTAACACTCGTTAATATCTTTTTAACGAAAGGGAAATTTGAAAAATCAAAACTTGTTCCATCCTTCTATTGGCAATGCAGATATGACCTCTAGATTTCTGATATTTTTTTGATGGCCATGGCAATTGGGCCACTGTTTTTGCCATTGATCAATGAAAGAAAAAACAACAAAGAGAAGCATGTAAATTGATCAATGGCAATTACCACTATATATTTTAAACTATAGAAAAACAAACAGGTTCATTTACCATAAAAAGATGAGAGAGTGGGTATCCCCTCCCCCCCCCCCCCCCCACACACAAAGCATTTGTTGTTTTAGGCTCGAAATGTTTTGTTAAAAGTGAGATTATTTTTGTTTACATTGTTACAAGATAAACAATGAAAACATGAGTTAAAAATGAAGAAATACTTCATCAGTCAATAAATATAGGGTAATTAGCATTTTCTTCCAATTTGTGTTGTATAAATAGATATTGAAAAGCAATTATCACATATTCAACTGCATTTGCATTAATTACCATAAATAACAAGTGAAATTTCACGGCCTATCTGAAGTGTGAAATGAGTGAGTTTTCATAACTAATGAATGCCAACATGTTATTTCATATTGACAGGTTGTCTGTGATTATGCTGGGAAAATAACTAGTATCGTTGCAAGGTGGCCTGGACTGGTAGCAGCCACGATGCCAGGATCTTTTCTGAGTGTGCACTGACTTGACAGCTTGATGCTAGGGCATATGAATAACAGTTGATTCTTGGAGATAGACTATAGGGTAGGTAGATTATTTCTTTATATGAAAACATTTGTTTATTCTTTTTCTTAATCAATCTTGTTTCCTTTTTTGTATTTGGCCAACATGTGACATGTTAGGAATGTTCATTTGGTAATATAGTAACAACTCGCATTAAGTAATTAATTCAAACGAGCTCATGTGCTTTTAAATTTCAGTTCACAAATCATTATTAATGTTTTTGATATCTGGATGCAACTTGATTAGTTTGTTGTCAAGAGGAACCTCATAGTTTTTGTATTAGTGACACAGGATTGAATTATTACTGATTATGTGTACAATACATTGTATCCTTTTCTATAGTATTACCCCCCCCCCCCCCCCCCACCCCCCTCCAAGAAAAAAAATGAACAAGTTGAAATTAAGAATATTGTTTATGATATTGTTTATTTTGTCCATTCGATTTTGCAGGTATCCATGCCTTCTCTGCCTCATCAGAAGCCATTTCTTCATTCAGAGGGTCGACCACAGATGTGCTTTAAAGGCCATCTGTACTAGTTCAGCCAAAGAGGATTAGACAACCCAGCGAGGTCACTGACGGGAGGCTATCTCATCAATTCAGTTCTCAATTAACATAAGAAAAAGAGGATCATGGGGGATTAACAGGCACAGATTGGGGAAGTTTTCTATATAGAGGGAGCAAGTAGCTACAAGTAGTACAGTGGGGCTTTAACACTTCACACACACAAAAGGGAGATGTGTGATTGAGCGCATATTTATTAAATGCAAGGATGAGGACGTTCCATGCCTCATCAATCTAAGAGAGAAGGTCGACACTTCTTAATTATTTTTATGCTTTCCTGTTGCCCATATTGGGGAAATTCATGTTGTTCAAATATAGCATTGGTTTGGCCAAGTATAGCCTAAAACAGCTAACACTGGAGCTTACTAACAAGCATTTATTGCTTTCTTAGCTGTCAAGTAAAATAACTACCACTATCTATCTATTTAGTGAGCTATACATTATTTAATTAAGGATTCCACAAAATTTTTCAATGTATACGGTAATAAGTTATAAAATACAGATTTAACTCAATTGCAACTGGAATTACCTCAAAATGTATTTCAAAATACGGCTCCTCACTGGTGTTCCCACAATACTTTGTAGTTATGCAGCATTACATCAAGAACCTGGGTGTTGAACTGTTGATTATTTATGAATATTTTTGATGTTCTGTTTAGTTGATAAGTATTTGTTGTCACTCTGACGGTATTTGTAATTACGTGTTCTCTGTAGATTAAATGCACCCGATTTAACTATAATTAGCATTGTATACACTGCTGAGTTGAGGGGTGGGTCAATATAAATTATTTGGTTGTCAGCTAGGGGAGAGTATTCGAACAAATATTATTTACTGTACTAAGCAAAGTCAGAATTAAAGAACTTTTATGTGCAAATTTGAATTTCGTCACCCATTTTGTTGTATTTCTGATTTTCTTTCTGCTAATAGTGCTACAGTGAGACTTTTAATTGGCCTTCCAGAGCCTCTCTTAACCTCTAGTGGGCTATATTTCATATAAGCATGCTACAAAATTTACAAATGTGAACTGCATTGTTTGAACAAACGGTAGATTACTTTTGTGTTGTATGCTCAATTATTTATGTAAAACATGAAAATACAAATACAATATTCTTGCTTTCATATATTTACAAAGATAACTGAAATAGATATGTGTCAGATTATCTCTCTCTCTTTCTCCCTTTTTTTTTTTTTGGGGGGGGGGGTGCAGATGTGTGTGTTTGCAGTTTGCATGGTTTTGCATTATGTGTTTCATTGCAAAAAAGAAGAAGAAGAGAGAGAGAGAAAGTTGAATAGAGAGAGAGAGGGGACAAAGAAAAAAAATAATAGAGAGAGAAAGGGAGGGAGAGAGAGAAAGAGAGAGAGAGAAAGATGAATAGAGAGAGAGGGGAGAAAGAAAAAGAATTAATAGAGAGAGAACAAAAATGGGTAGAAAGAGAGAGGAGGGACGGGGACAGAGAAAGAGACAGGGAGGGATAGAAAGAGGGGAGAAAGAAAAAAAATTAATAGAGAGAGAAAGGGAGGGAGAGAGAACAAAAATGGGTAGAAAGAGAGAGGAGGGACGGGGACAGGGAAAGAGACAGGGAGGGAGAGAGAAAGAAAAGATGGCCATAGAGGATTTTTTTTATAATTAATATTATATGGAAACAAATCATTTACCAGTTACAATTTTGATGTGAAAAAAATAGCCAGTTGGGGAAACAAACGAGGAACTAGTTAAAATAATAATTGATTGACCATTTTAACAAAATAACTATATAGATCTATAGTAATTAACAATTGCAATCAAATGAATTAATATATTAATCACAATAAAAACTTAATTCATATTAAATCATTATTATTATTATTATTAGGTGATTTTATTGATAAGAATTTGTAGCCCCCAAAACAATAAGACTCTTACAGTTAATTTAAAAGAGCCCTTGACAACCTTAGATGTATTAATCTAACAAAGGTTTTCAGGTGCCGATGTCAATTTGTTCTGGGTCAGATTGAGTGCTTCACCAGCACCACACAAATGTGAGTACGTGGGGCACTTTCTGCATCGGCGCGCCAGTTTGGTTCGATTAATTCATGACAATGCAATTCAAAAGTTTATTTCAGAGATGTTCTAACCATCATCTTTTCAAGATTGCTCATTAAGATGTCCGGATCGTACTAAGAATGCTTAGTTTAACAGTTTTTTCAATTCTTAACATTTAAACCCTAGCCCATAAAAATTATGTTAGAAACCCTATGGCTGAGACTAGTTTTACAAACCTTGGTCCGAGGTTTGGGAATTACAGACCAAGGTTTATACAAACCTTCCTTTGTGGAATGGGTTTGAAAATAAACCAGGTTTGAGCTCAGACCAAGGTTTATATAAACCTTGGTCTGATTAAACCGGGTCTGTCCTCAGACCTCCGTTGTGAATTCGGGCCAAGGTGACCCACATCATTTCTCATGGACATGTTGTTATTTCCTGCTCGAGCTTGCACACTTTTCTCAAAGGACTGGTCTGTTTTCTTTGGTTAATACACCGTCTATCCATCTAATCCTCTACCTTCCTCTCCTTCTTTTACCCTGCACTTTGCCCAACATGATCTCCTGCTCAATTTTAACTTATAACATGTGTCCAACGAAGCCAGGTCTCTTTTCACAACCGGGCCTCCACGATCTCCGTCGTAGCTCATCAAGAACAGGGGCCTGTTTCATAAAACGTGTTATCTATAACAACTGCTAAATTTCAATGACAAATTTGCTCTCAACCAATCAGATGCCACGATTTCGGTAGCTTATAATAGTAGCTTGTGACTTTGGTTTGATATCAAGTTTTATGAAACAAGGCCCTGATCCGTTTATTCTCCTGGCTTCCATGGGATTCTTAGCATTCCGCTCCACCACAGCATTTCAAATTATATTGTTTCTCTCTTTGTAAACGAAACCTATTAGAGGACGACAATTAGCGCGGAAAATCTACCCATCCAGACAAATAACCGAGCCTTTCAATGAATAGTTAGACTGGTCCCCGATTCTCGCACTCTAATTGGTCGAAAATAACATCAAAGGAAAAAAGATTGATGTCTTTAACCTAGGAACTTTAAAATGTTGTCTTTTCTATTGAGCCCTAACAAAACAAAAAATTATTGTAAAAGGTCAATGATTTTGCTATCAAAAGTCTTAAAGAGTCACATGTTGCCATCGAACCTTTATGGCACCAAACGCACACCATAGCATTCCGCATGAAAGCGATGTTTAGTAGGGACATAACAAATCTCTTGAACTAACACTGGAGCACATCATACATATCCCTAGTGAGGCCTGTCACCGTGATAAAGTTCACTTGACTCCTCTTTTCAGAAGCTCATCTGCATTTTGGAAGACCATGACTTTATTTACCGTCGTTCTCAAGCAACACATTTCTTTTACTGTGCCTCTCGTCACCCAGGAGTCGCCCTTTGACCTCGGATGATCGAAGCAGGTGTAAAGACCGATTCCTTAGTGATGTTAAAGACCGTCTGCACTAGTTTGGACAGGGGGGATTAGACCTCCCTGCAAGGTCACTGGCAGGTGGTTATCTCATCAAATAACATAAGAAAAAGAGAATCATGGGGGACCAACAGGCACCGATTAGGCATTGTTTGCTATAATAGAGGGCGCAAGTATCTATACGTAGTGCAGTGGGGCTTTATCTGCGGTCGATACCTTTCAGTAAACGATTCCTCCTTAACAATAACACTAACCTAATCCTATACCCGATCGCAGCCCTAACAAACTAACTCCTTAGTAAATTTCCCAAAAGCAAGTATCGGATCTGCTAAATAATTCAATTCCGTACGTTGATGTTACGCAGTATTTGAGTCTTAATTTTAATAGTAAATAACAAAAATACCTTACCAAAATAAAATTCGCTTACGGAACACTCATAATATCAATGGTTTTATAGTGCAGTCAGCTACTCTGAAGGTCGGTGGTAAGTTAATAAATCACTTCTTAAACTGAAACTCTTTTCTTCAATTGCGTTTGAAACATCTTAAATGTTTTACGCCACCAGTAACAACGACAACCAATATTCTACACTTTGCGAAATCGGCTAGATCTTAACTGAAGCATCGGCACAACTCCACCCAACACGTTCGGTGTTTGTTATGATGTTTCTGCAGCCCTAGGAAACGACCGATTAGACCACTATCAATGACGGGTCCAGGGGAGGGGGCGAGGGAAAGGGGGCCAGGGGCACATGCTGATATACCATAACTAAAAAACTGAAGGAATAGAAATACATGCATGTGCGCAGACGTTGGCACCGGAGCCCTCTGTCAAATTTGATAACCCTTTTGCTTGTTTGCTTTGTTTGACTTTTTCTTTGCCTTTCGGAAGTTTTAGAGACACCCCCTCCCCCGCCGGTCACAGAATCCTGGATCGTGAATCTGCCCCTGACTATAATACAAACGGTATTATGATTCACGCCATTAAGGCACACGCACGTCGTTTTCTATACCAAAGACGTTCGATTTTTAGTCGGCTGGCGCCATTAAGATACGAACATTATGAAAAGGGAGAGCGGAATTATTGCAATGCATATTCATCTTGCAAACATTAAATCTGGCCAGCCCTCCCCCTGGAGCTATCGCAGAGCTTCGGCTTTATGCGTCTTCATGTGTCCGTCCGAGGCACAAGGGGTCTGTGCATATTGCTATAAACCTCGTCCTCACTGGTCCGACATCGCATTGTTTTAGATGGCGAGTAGTATATCGTTGTATTGGTGCTAACAAAACATTATTGTCATATTTTATTGACCATTAGACGATGTTTAATCAGTTGTAATTGTTTTAATAAAAGAACCTTGACAGATGAAAATAATTACCAATTTACAAACATTTTGGGCAGTTCCGCCAGCTCATACTCTCTCCAAGAGAGAAGATAGATTGCAATCATTTTGCACGGAACTTTTCAAGTTAAGAAATGAAAGATCGTGCTATATGAAATCAAAGAAAAGATTTTCCGAAAGCAATTTCGTTGAAACTTGAAATTTCAAATTTTATCCCCGTATATTTCGTGAGCATTTTCGAAGCCAATGTTTAACTTTACAATTTGCTTTACGGATATCACTCTGTACACAACCGGTGAATTAATTTTGCATTGTGTTGACACCAACATCAAACCTTTTCTCTGAACCTAATAAGGAGAAGTCGTTCGTGTTTTTATTTGTAAATGTAGCAACATTTGGAAAGTCAGGAAGGGAAACATCATCAATTGCTTTATACAGAGTGCTGTAAACGGCGAGATTGGACTAAATGACAGCAAACCTAACCGACTACTAAAGTGAGGCAGTGGAAATGGAGCTTGTTAGTGACACCAAAAAACGAAGTGATGACGAGGGGAGTTGGTGATTCGAAGAATATTTACAGTTCAAATATTATCCCCTGAATGCGTGTTCTGGGGTTACAATCAGTACAATGACCAGTCTAAGGCGCATTCTTATCAGGTCGGACAAACATCTAAACAAATTTAACGGGGTTCATGTCTGTTTGATGCTTGATTTCTTGTGTATACTGATCATGGATTATGCCTGATGTTTAATAATTTTTTTCATTCATTTATTTATTTCTGATATTTATACAGAGTGGCACATATCACCAATTTGGTGGTCTTCTATGATGCCCTGTTAAAACATGTTTTCTTTGATTGCATTTTATCAATTCATGAGGGATCAAATAAATTGATTTCTTCTAAACTAAAATGAGTTATACTCGTCATTACAGGTCTCAATTTTATGATCCTGATTTGATTCGAGCAAACAGACGGACAGCGATTTAAGCGATTCTCTTCTTTATAAATCGTTGGTTGATAGTATAAGAAAAGAGGCATGCGGTCAGAAGAGGAGAGGGATGAAAAGAAAAAAAACAATAACTGAAGGAAACAGAGGTTCAGAAACACAAAAGGAAAAATGGAAAGAGGTGAAAAGGGGAGGGAAGGAAGGAAATCGAAGAAAAGTGGGAATGAAAGGAGATGAAAGGGGATGAAATATAAAAGAGCTATAAAAGAAAAATGAACAAGGAGGCGACTGAGTAAAAATAAAGGCGGAGTGAAGAAAATGAACGGCAAGAATTAAGACTTAGTCGATAATAACGGTGAAATAAGAAGACAATTAATGATAAAGAACAACTAAGAATTGTGAACATACCTGGAGGAAATAATTCAAAGAGAAAGATAGATAGGTAGTGATAACAGGTAGCAATTATATGCAATAAACAGCAGGGAATAAAAATACTCAAGGTAACTTCAGCCGTGAAGATAAAGCATTAAGTGAAATGATGCCTCATTTTCGTCATTAAAAAGAAAAATAGATCGCGTTATTTGCAAGTCAATATTGTTGCCCTTTTATCTCCTAGCAGATTATAAATTGAAAGAAAAGGAGAAAAGGGAAAATAAAGAAAATAAAAAGAGAGAAAGATGATGGGGTGGTATTCTTGGTCATGCTTGTCGATGATTTACGAGTACATAATATTCCACTGAGTGGGAAAAAGCCCCGGAGCACGGTCGTGTTAAAACGGGTTTTCGCTGCTACCCTCCCCCATCCACCCCTCAACCCCGCGGGCTACGAAAGATTATCGATAATTGAAGCCTAGCCAAAATGTTTTCCACCGTTTAACGGAAGAGAAAGCTCAACCCAGCACGGCTTTTGCATCCCTCCATGTTTTTCATGGTGATTATTATCATCATCATCGAGATGCGGGCAAGGCTTTTTTCTCTTTGGTTCTCATCAACATGATCAAGGGTGTTTGTGGTAGGGTGACGTGAAGAAAGACATTTCAATCTGTCAATTTAAAAAAGAAGTAGGAGAAAAATCAGCCTTGAATTACTTTAAACTTTTTCCTTATACAATCTAGTGATAATCGAACAGTTGAGTTTGTTATCAAGCAATGTAAGGTTCGGAAAGGCGATTTCTTGCCAGGCAAAAATAATGATTACATTATGCTGTGAATAGATCTTTGATTGATTTTGAACTCACTTGACTTTGCATCATTTTATGGAGCATTGTAAGAGATTGGTCTGAAACAGTTTGAATTTTGAGATCATTGCTCCTTTATTGCCTTTTTCGCTTTTGTACTGTTTTATGTCTACTGGGTAGATACAGATTGGGATGTAAAAAAAAAACTTAACCCATACCAAAGTGAAAGAGAGAGAGAGAGAGAGAGAGAGAGAGAGAGAGAGAGAGAGGCGGGGATATATCCTGATGAGAGAGAGAAAGTCTTAGCAAATGTTTGGGGAAAAACTCGCAAAAAAACAAATAAACAACAAAGCAAAGACATTAACTTGACAGATTGAGTAGGTGAAAGAGAAATTACCAATGAGAAAACGACAAAGAAGGCATCTTGAAGATGAAATTAAAGATGAAAATATCACCTGAAAGGTACAGAGAGAATAGAAGGAAAAGATAAAAACCATGTTACACGGAAAGGAAAACGTATTAACATGTACATAGGGTTCCAACAGTGATTTCACATCTACGGATGAAGTGACCTATCTTTGTATATACATTCTCATAGGTTATTTTGTATACTAACTTACGTAATATATGAAAAATTTAAGAGTGTAGTGCGTTCTTAACGTGCATAGGTGTTGACTCTCTCCTATATAGTACACAAGTTGTGGGACCCATTTGACGTCCTATCGGAGGAATGGGTTGTTTACAACAATGAACCAGCATGCCGGTCCAGAGAACAATAATGGGGTACATTCATACAACAAATGCTTCTAAAAATTAATGATTAGCCATGAAATTATTAACCTGAACGACAGTGTTTAAATCATTGCAAACTCTTATTTCTCGAAGACATTGTTCTGTCATACTTCCAGTTTTAATTTCCCTAAAAGTATTTTAAAAATCCCGCTTATATTGTGGGAAGTATATATTCATACAATTTATTCAAGTTAAGAACGATGTTTTTAGGAGTGCATGATGTACATTAATATGACCTTACGGTAATTCAAGCGTAGAAACTATCTAGGTCTTTGTTACAAGGCATTTCTTAGGGAATGCAAGGACTTGACTGCACGCGAATTGGTTAGAGTCGTGACAGTATATATCTTCATCGGCGATGCTGGTAAAAGAGGTAAATTGATATTTCAATAAACGAGCAACAGTTATGATTACATTTATGATTGAGTCTGGCGATATTGGAAGGGAGAAAAAAAGCTGGTGGGTATAATTTGGTTAGGGGCTCTCCTTTCCCACCATACCAAATGATTCCCTTCCCTTCGAAGGATACTGTATCACGGTATATGGCTTCGGGGCACCAGCGTCTCAGATCACCACAGATTTTGTAACCCAAAGGTAGCGACCAATTCGTTAGGAAAGTTTGCAAATAAAAATCGAGAGCACGGCGCGAGGGAAGTAAGAAGATGATGAGGGACGTCAGTTTTTCTCCTATCATGATTATGGCAATGCGAGGCGTCATCCCAGCCCCGCCAAGCTTCGACATGGTACGTAGTGACTGTATGCGCATGTGACAAAGTTGCAGGGTCTCAGTGGCAGCGACTTGGGAAGCTGCGCGCACGATGGGAAAGGATGCGCCGGTGAGTTGCAGACGACACTGGCAGGGCCGAATGAGACTCTTCAATTCGCGCCATAATTTCATTTTCATTTCATCAGAGATCGTAATGATATTTGTGGGGTTGGGATTCTCATCAGGTTGGTTGGTGGTTTGACCGTTATTGAGCCGTTTTATTTCCCGGTTTGATTGTAACCATTCGCCTCTCCCACATGCAGACTCTAATGAAATAAGTATCTCTTACCTGCCAAAAACCTTCGGAAAAATAGCAAATTAAACAGCCAAAGAAAAAACGGAGCGAAAGGATTCTTTGTCGCTGAAGTTTAGAGAAAACAGTGAAACCATGCTTCTCAGGATATGAATTCTGCGCCTAAAACATTCCACAAATCTTGTACTGAGGTTCTATAACTTTCTGATAAATATTGGCTATAATGTTAATGAAACTTGGAACGAAGGATTATGTCACCACAGGAGAATATATCACAATCCTTTCTAGACGTCAAATAAACACGATCGCATTTTTTGTCGGAAAAGGGGCAATTTCAAATACCCTATTGATTGACTCGTAGAAACCATCTTCGGATTACATAATGTGTCATTGTGATATATGCACATTGCACTACGTGAGGCACAAGGCTATTGAAATTTCCTTATAAGTTGATTTTAAATTAATGATGTTTGAAATGAATTAGAAAACAGATTCCCATGATGCCACATGATTATAATGCATACATACAAGACTAAAAAGAAAATTCCGATAAGAGCCGTGGTGGCGAGTTCAAGTTGTTGATCATTTTATCATTTTGTTTGTAACTCACTTGATCCAGGATTATTCAGTCTTTAGACTGTTGTTCCTATCCATGGTTTCGTTTGGTTGGGGTTGTCATCATATTTATCTGGGGCATCTTTTCACCATTTCTCAAGCCCAGATTTGAAACGATTGATAGTGGTACTCTCCACAACATGTTTTGTTTGATCGATTTTATTTCTGCGGTCAAAAAGATACAAATTCAAATTCAAACTACAAAAATTCGAACAATAACAAATACAATGAATTAAATGTTTACCAAAGTAATTAAATAGAAAATCATGTACAATTATATCATACGATAAACATGTACGAAGCATACAAATAAGATAAGAAATATTTTTCAATAAATTAGAGAGGTAATTTAGAACGCAGGAGATCACCATTGTGAGCGGTTAGGCTGGAGATGGATGGCGGCTTCATAATCATCGTCAGGAAACAAAATTAGAATATCTTACCAGTTATTGATTTAGAATTGAAGGACCTATAAAAAAAGAAGGAAAAAACACAGAAAAGAAACAAACATATTTTTGTAGATATTTTTCACATTTCAAAGTTGTTTTGATCATTGACCCTGTATTCTGATTAAACCTCGATTAAAAGAAGACAAAATGGTCGATGATTGTGAAAATGCGACTTAATTACGCCCACCTTATGGTAATAACAATAGTATGGGTTTGATGAAAATGTCACTGAGTTTTAATCAGTCTCTTATAATTAATCCTTTCTCGACTATGCATACAAATATTATTGTCACGACACCCCAACTCAATTTCTAATATGTATATATCCATTGTAATGGTTCTAAAAGATTTTAATGTTTCCTTTATAATTATAAATAGACGAAATGTGTTCACTTATATTCAAAATAGAATGTCAAATTTCGTAGAAATGTTTTTCCCTCCGCGTGACTGTATCTAATTGCAATGAAAACAAGTTAGGCATGATTTCAAAATAAATTGTAGATGCGGACATGATGACACTGCACAACATGAATATCAAGCATTTTGAATGCCGGCAGCCATCGAAGTCTTTACTCTTTCTACCTCATATCCAAGATTTCAATTTGGTGAGACGGAGACGAATTCAAATTAATTCGATATTACATTTCCCAACCAGGGATCTTATTTCCTTTCTAGCCTCCTTTTCTTGGTAGAAAACAATCGTGTCCTCATTTTAACCCGGTGTGTCTTGACAATAGACTCTAGCTTCTTCCCAAGAAGGGAGAAGGATCGCTCTCCTTCCCAATGCTCTTTTGAACGGTGTGGTGTATAGGGGTGAAATGTGTTTACAGGTAAAAGTTGAAGGCGCTTCCTACGAAGATAAATTGTGTTGACGCGTACAATTAAAGAACGTGCGCTTGTAAATATCAGACTGATAAAGGGTCGAGTTAGTAAGAGTATGGGTGCGATGAAAGAGACTGAGTGGTGTTTGGTGATGGTTGATAGATTGTTGGCCGTGCCCAAGCACCGTGAAGATTATCGCTTATAAACCTCAATTCATAGGACGCTCTGAAAGTAATCAAGTTCTTATTCTCTGGCGGGATCGCAAACTGAAAGTATCAATGAGTTCCAGTCATTCTAAAAAGATAAATGTGAGCTGTCTTTATTGTCAGAATCGTGGATGATTTATTCAAATTGTACCTCGGAAGATAATCAAGTAGAGAAATGAATGTGATGAACCTAGGCGTAGGGACAAAATATCGCTAGGGGCCTGTCGTTTTTTTGTGCCTCATATCAACTTACATACCCAACAGTTTATTGAGCAAGCACAATTTTTGAGACTTTTGGTTTGATGTTATGAGCTGGTGGTCATGTTCTGTAGCCATTAACCTCTTTGGAGCCAGAAAAACGTTAACTCATATACTTTAACACATAATAATGCCCCCTGACTCTGAACCGAATCGTTCTTATGCATTTCTCATTGAAAAATGTTAGGCATGCCCATTACGGAACATCACCAAGGAACGCTCTCTCTCTCTCTCTCTCTCTCTCTCTCCCTCTCTCTCTCTCTCTCTCTCTCTCTTTCTTTCTCTCTCTCTCTCTCTCTAGCTATCTTTCTCTCTCTCTCTTTCTATCTCTCTCTCTCTTCCTCTCTCTCTCTCTCTCTCTCTCTCTCTCTTTCTTTCTCTCTCGCTGCACACCCGAATATGGAGTACCGGTTGCCAAAATACGGATTTTTTTTTTTAAATTGCGAGGCCGGCCGGGGAGGGGGCTGTATTCCCTAACCCTCTCCAGCCCTCGTATATCTATGCTGATATACGTTAGACCATCTTTACCGGATATCACGGGATAACTATGAGGACAACGATTTTCTAATTAAGCTCAAAATTCACAAACAGAACGAATTAATAAACGAAGACCATCATCGTCGACATCTAAACAAATATTTTCGATGACGATGACGACCTTCTCGTTTTAACTTTAGAATTCACAAAGAGTACAATTGGACGTAGACTATCATTATTCGACATTGCTAGTGCCCTCCTCATTTAGAATAATTAAATGCGAATAAAAAAGTTGTTCAAATGTACGACATGAACCATTAAAGTTTTATTTAAAACTAATAATGACAATGACAATATTAATAAAAATCACTTTTGTATAGGGTATAACACATCGTTTCTAAGCGCTTTACAGTTTCATTGTCATTACCCCGGCCAGGCGCCATTTCGCAAGTGAAAACATGCCAATCCAACCACTAAAAAACGTTCGCATCCTACCGAGTATTAAACGGCATTCAACACCCGGGTGGAGAATGGCAATTGTAGATTAATGTCTTGCCACAAGATATTAGTGCCGCGGCGGGACTCGAACCACAAACCACGCGATCCACAGCCCGGGGACGTATCCCCTGGACCACGAAACCTCTACAATCATTTAGAAAATTTAAGAAAAAATAATAAATCAGACAGGGTTCAGTGCTCTTTTACACAAAATTCATTAAAAATGGAAAAGCTCGTTAAGTTGAGGTATAAGAAGGAGAAAATGGGTACAATCAATCATAACTTGTCAACTTAAGCCATAAAACATCACAATTTCCAATCCTAGCCCGACTACTATGATTACTAGCGCATTTATAAGCAACAGATTTCGTCCACATGACATTAAATTAGGAGCTCATGGGAGAAAAACGAACGCGAGAGCAAGTTGAAGAGGTGCATAGTATTCATAGTTTTCGGAGGGAGTTTCTTTAATTTTTGTCGCAATGAAATTTTATTCATTCGCCCATGGGGTGTGATTTTCCGGACTCACCCTTTCCGATTAGAAGACATAGATTAATATGAGTAGGACTATACATGCACCATCTGGTCTCCGAGAAACTGCTTATGATTTACGTTTTGAAAAAATATATGGGGGAAAAGGCGAATCTTTAAAGAAATTGCCAATCTAAATTCATAAAATTATCGAAAGGCCAATATAACCTGGTTAGATTAATCACGTGTCACTCTGAAACGTGGATACTGCTCCTGGCAATAATTTCTCTCAAAGTAAGTTTCCATTAAAATAAAAATATCAATTCAGTTAAATTTAATAATTTAGATAAAAATCAATGCCTTGAATTTCGTGTTGCGCCTCACAATGATTTCAAGCAATGCCTGATATTATAGCCCCATGCTTCCATGGCACCAAAGACAAACTCACCTTTCTTCGTTTGACCAAGTAAAATAACTTTAACTTAAATCCTTACCTTAATATGTCCCATTTGCAGCCAACGTCAAATTCTGTTTGCAGGAATTATAAATATTTCACGTAATGATCCTGTCAAATTTAAACGTTAGCAGTGTCCTTTATTACGCAAGGAAACCCGTTTACTTCCTAGATTTCACTGTCAGACACTATTGAGTGACTGGCTGACTTCTTCTTTTTCTTTGGTAATGACATGTTGTAATGAGTTGAGTTGTAAAGGTACATGAGCATTTGTCTATATCAATAACCCACCTCTTGTAATGGCCAAAAATAAACTGATTGAATCTTTGCACAGCACAAAACGTACGACCATTCGGTACAATGAATGGCCTGCAAATCAGACTATCACTATAATGATTGCAATCACTAAAGTCGATTCGACAACTAATGCTCGTTATTTTCCCACTAAAACACATTTTCAAGCCCTCTCGTTTTGAGGAAGTCCTGAAATAGTATTGTCTTTCACATGCCTTTGTAAGTTAACGTTTTCATTTTTTGGGCCTGCAAATGGGACATAGTACCTTAAAACTTCCGCCAATAAAGATGTTTAACGGGGCATGGGGTGATACAACGGTACACAGCCCTCTTTGTGCATTATTATGACCTAACCCTTCCTACCTCTTCCATGTTCGACAGTTAAACATTACATTTTAAGTATTCCGAAAATACTCGCTCTCCTCTGCATGCGTCGTTGAGTGGAGGACTTTAATAAACTTCGGAAGCATTGTGAAGAGGGGTTCGAACATGATCGGGTCCATGATGGCACACCTCTTACCCAATCCTGTTTGGTCAGGGGGGTATGGTTTCACCCTGCAAATAGACCAAAGCCACTCCAATCTTAACATCGTGTAGAGAGCAGTGGCTGCCATCTTGAGTACGGTGAGCTGATGAGAGGAGGGTCGGATAGAAGGATGGTATAATAAGGCAGTATAAGGGGCGGAGAAAGAAAGAAAGATAGATGGATAGTTAGTTAGTCACAGAGAGAGAGAGAGAGAGAAGAGAGGAGAGAGAGAGAGAGAGAGAGAGAGAGAGAGGGGAGGGTCGGAAAGAAGGGTAGTATATAATAAGGCAGTATATTAAAGGGGCGGAGATAGATAGATAGATAGATAGTTAGTCAGAGAGAGAGAGAGAGAGAGAGAGAAGAGAGGAGAGAGAGAGAGAGAGAGAGGGGAGGGTCGGAAAGAAGGGTAGTATATAATAAGGCAGTATATTAAAGGGGCGGAGATAGATAGATAGATAGATAGTTAGTCAGAGAGAGAGAGAGAGAGAGAGAATGAGAGATGGAAGAGTTAGGAAGAAACAGATATACGCCCCCTGCACCAACCCTCGGCGAAATAGTGCCCCAATGCCCATGGACAGTGATGTAACGGTGGAATTATTGAAACCATTGAGAGATGAATAAACTGTCATGTGAGAATTAAAAAAACAATGTGGAAATCTATTTTTTATTTTGATTGAACGTATTAAGGAGCATTGTTCGAAATTAGAAATTCGTGTATACGATCCACAAAATAATATGGATTCAAAAAATTATTCCGACATTGAGGAGATTTTTTTTTTTTCTTTCTAAACATGGTACTGATATTACAGAATAAATTATGATAATAATGGTGTTGGTTCGGGGCAATTTGCTTACATTATCCTAGCCTTTTGACAAGGCCTCGTTGACTCTGGCTAAGCGGCTGAGATGAGTCTAGATACCCGGAGTGAACGCGCGACCGAATGACGAATGTCTGGACAATTCGCACTGGCGTTCATTCAAGTTTTCGCGATTAGTCTCTTTTTAGTCGCTCGGCGTCTATCAGGCATGTGGCCTTGTTTAAAGGCTAACATTATCCCTACCCACAACTTAGAATTAACTTAATACAATACAAAATCAAGACGATTTGTTACCTTTGATTCGATCATTCGTGGTTTCTTGCTATCAACTCGATCAACCCCTTGGAATTAGCATATTCCGAATCGTATAATATGCATATTATTATTCGTAACAATGGTAATAAAGAATAATTTCCCCCTATATTATAACACAATGTTTTTCTTAAAGTCATTTACATGCAAAGCAACTTGTAATAGCTCATTTTATTTGAAACTCCGATCATACCGATTTGGGGATGGAAATTTAAAAAAAATGAATATACAGAACGTATTAAATCTTACTTCATCAAGATTCTAGACTTTTTATGCTCTAATATCCACTCTTTATCCATACAGCTTGCTTTACTTGATGGGGAAAATGCAGTTTAAAGATAAAGACCAGTTATGGTCATGCGATTGCATTGTGAAAGAAACGTTGTGGAATCGATCAAAAAAGGTTGATCATCTAGCATATAAGTATTGGTGTGTACTGCAAGGTTCTGGAATCATCAAAATGATAAGAAATTTGGCCCAGTCTTCGTAAAGTTACAAGCACTGTACACAGAAAGATGTATATGGGACTACACACACGTGCGCGGCACGTGCGTTTATCTCTCACACACCAATAGTTACACTAATTTACCAAATAATTAGGCGGTTTCCCGGCAAATTTTGTATCATCATGTATTAGTCAAAACATACTCTTTCACATGATTGGTAATAAGAGCTTCCATTTAATTTTTTGAAATTGGGGCGTTTCCGATACTGGTCTTTACCTTTAACTGACACCAGTCTACAGAGTCAAGAGATTGGGATAAAATACCAATTAGTAATCGAGAAAAGTAATTTCCGAAAGACCTGACAGTCAGAGACTATATGACATGCATATACTTACAAGAAAACATATAGAAATGTTCAGATTTTAAATGGAACGATAATTGCCATTATTTTCGTCATGAATATCACAATGTTTGATCCTTTGAAATCCAAGTCAAATTGAAGGATCAAACATCGTCATGTGATGTAGATAAAATAAGGGAAAAGGAGGACACGTCCGAAACGAATTTAAAGTGACCTTTTTATTTTATTTTCTTGAAAGTCGCCAAATAATCGTTTGCAAGATTTGAAATGTTCTGCATACAAATTGGTGATTATTACGACTTCTGTCCCGATATAATGGAGGAAACTAGGTACAAACTAAAGGAGGTAATTTTGGCTGACTTTCTATATACCTTCTCCTGGGGGGTGTTTCACAAAGATCCTGAGTCGAACTTAACTCTAAGTTGGACTTAAAAGTTATGGAGAGCCGTTTGTAGCCTTAAAATAAAATAAATTCAAAAGTGAAAATTCAAGTATTTTAGACCTTTTCATAAATTCCACATCAAGAACATGAAATCTCCTCGATGATAAAAAATATGAATGATTTGAATCATCATTTTATGCCTTTTAAAATAACTTTTACCAAATATTTTCATAGATGCTAATGGCTTTCCATAAATTTTAGGTCCAACTTAGAGATAAGTTCAACTTAGGATCTCTGTGAAACAGCCCCCAGCTCTCTTTGAAACAGGATATATGCCCTCTGTATGTCATGAGACATAACTCGGAGGCGGAGATGAGACAAATTGGAAATAAAATGTGTTGGACTACCCAAGATAACGAAAGTGACACGGACATGTAACTGCACTCCTTAGAAGTCCACGAGTGCTGCCATTATAGGTCACTCTGCCTCCAGAACGCTTTCATTTCAAACCAAATTGTCTCTTGATTACACCCATACATAAACAGAATCAAAACCCCGTTGCCCTACTCCATACGTCAAATTCGTTTCTGAGTGTTTTAGATTATGTAATTTTGCGCCCAATTCCAGCCTACATGCGCGTTATTTGGAGTGGAAAGAAAATACAGAAAGTTCACGAGACACAGGGAATATTTGCGTGTGTTTTATTTTCTTAAGTTTACCTTGTTTCACTAAACAACTGTAGATATAGAGCAATGATATGCGAAGCTTACAAATCTTGATCAAACACCGTAGTAATTGAAAAGATTCAAATACATATATAATATATAATATGAATAATGTGTAAACGACTTAATGCATTAATGTTTTGCAATGGAATTTGTAAACCGGGAAAACCCCATTTTCTATATGCCCCTATTATTTTCAGTTCTAAGCTGTTTTGACCTTTACCAAAGCTTATCATAGTAATTTAAAATTGGTCTAAGAGTAATTGCTTTTCATGAGAGGGGTCGAATTTGTAGGTTATGTGCAGTCTTTGGAATCATTAAAGGCGTCAAAAACATATTGTCCATATTTCCCCCCTATTTTTCGGATACACCCCCACGAGGGTACACCACGACCCCTAAAATATTCACTCTGGAAAGCTTCCATTTTTGAGAAATCACAAATGATGTTCAGTTTTGGTTTTAAAGGATTTGCCGCCGATCAATAAAATATTGCGTTGTGTTGATTCCATCAACCGTGAATATTTTACAAATAAGTTCGTTTCCGGGCAAATCATAATAAAAGAAATTCCAATGATATGGATAAATGTTCCATATAAAACAACTAGATATACCGAGTGGAACACATTTTTATTTATTTAAACCACGCTCGTGACAAACAATGTAAATCGAGGCTTATTTTCCTGTGTATCAGTTGCTTTTTCGCTCAGAATTATACAATACGACTAAAAGATATGCTGACTCTAACTAGCATGACCACTAAATACGTAACTTGGATAAATAGCAATCGACACATGACTTTAAACTTCGCAGGATAGACCCTCAAGGTATTAACTTTTAGCTGCTTCATTTTACACAAGTTGAGGGAATTATGACAGTTATAGGAATAAAAAAAGGAAAGAAAATGACGGGAGAAAAAGAAAGAGAGAGAGGGAGAGGGAGAGAGAAAGAGAGAGAGAGAGAGAGAAAGGGAGAGAGAGAGAGAAAGAATGGAGAGGGAAGGGGGGGGGGAGAGTAAAGATTTATTGAGAGCGAATAATACACAGGGCAAGGGACATTGTATGAGCACAATAATATTCAGGGGAGGGGGGGGGGGGGGGTAAATATCATCTTTTCAGGTTTCACATTTTGCGAGTAAACTATAATCAGCCAGCAGAGAATTGGACAATCTATCATAATCGATTTTTCATCAGATGATTCTAGAAAAGAAAATTATAAATAGGCCCCTGCTGCCCGAATGTGATATGACGACGAACGAATTTCAAATTCTCGCGGGGGTGGGGGGGGGGGGAGGGGGGGGGGGGTTCATCTCCTGCAGCACCCGCCTCTCCTCGAACGTCTATAGCGAGAGGGGTAAGAGAAGGGGGCTAGAAAAGAAGTTAAATGAATGCATTAACGATAAAGTTGAGTCGATTGCATTGTGACAGAAACGTTGTGGAATCGATCAGAAAAGGTTGATCATCTATTGGTGTGTACTGCAAGGTTCTGGAATTATCAAAATGATAAGAAATTTGGCCCAGTCTTGTTAAAGTTACAATCACTGTACACAGAAAGATGTATATGGGACTACACGAACATGTGGCATAAAAATCCGTCACGTTTTTTACGATTTGTATGCTGTTACATGCCATATTTAGAATATTAAGGCATTTGAATATATAGTCATGCTTTTCAGGGAACATTTTTTTTTATCTGATGTTCTTCCCAACTAGCATAATACAATGATGACGCTAACAAATTGTTTGTCACCTATTCCCAGAACTCAACCTTCTCTTTAAGCTTGGAGAGATATGTAAGGAGAAAAAGAGCAATTAATGATATTTATTGGAGACGGTAGACCTCGATCTACTTCTAATAAGGCTTCATGAAACCTGTACCTTAATTTGATATGAACTCATTTTCTTTTGCTTCTATTGCATCGTTAAGGAAGAGAGACAAGTTGATAGATATGCCAACATAAAAGCAAACATGTCTGACGATCATCAGGTAAACATGCATAAGGAAATACATGGGAAAATAGAAACAGAATTACGTCAAATATATTACTCATTGAGGATAGAGTATCGAACACAATATCGCTAGTGACATTCGTTTGTCTCGAAATGTATTGTCAACAAAGGATCTAAAAGATCACGACGTTTCGTGTGCCGCTGCTACACTTCGTCAGGTGATAAATAGATTGTAAGCAAGCGTGTTTTATACTATAGGAATTACGTTCACTATTAAAAAGAAGATAATGTAGCAAGCGATCATCTGATGATAATGTATGTAATGTATGTAACAAGGAATACATTAATTTTGCATTGTTCTGCCATTCTTGATAGCTTACATCATGGACTAAATTTTATACCAAATCCCACTGGTCTTATAATAATAAGCATTTAACATGTCAATATTCTCGTAACATTAATGTTGAACAAAAAATGTATATCACAATGTATCACAAATGTATCACAAGGGGGAAAATCCCAAACAAAAAAGTATATCACGACCCCCCCCCCGCCTGCCCCTGCCCTCACCCTTCCGCCCCCTCCCCCTTCTTACACACTCCCAACACACCATGCCCCTATTCTAAGTTTGACATTTCTCAAAATACTCTAAAGACAAAAAGAGACGGGCTGTGATGGATGACTCTACGTCGTGTTGAGCATCAATTTAATAGGCTTTATCATTTATTAAGTGAGGTGATTAATACTTCATCGCAACCCGATAGCCTAACCTCGCCACATCGTCGGGGAGGCAAGCAACTGAGCTGCCGGTTCGATAGAAAGGGGCAAGTAGGGCCTCAGCTGTGTGCTCGTGGGGCGAGACGTATACCGACTCAATGCCCTGAGCTGATATAGGCTACTTTTGACGCATGCTTTCCCGTATATAGATCTAACTATGCAAAGACACGTAGAATCTAATTTCCGACACCTTGTTCTCTTTCATTGGTTTGATTTCAATGTCCTTATACCAGCAATATGTTTTGTTTAATCTTTATTTTTTATTCATGTTCCACCAACTTAATACAAAGAGCGTTATTCCTCTTCGTATTATCTATATTGAGAACACAAATAAGTTGTTTGAAATTATTACGTTATTGCAATGTTTCTAGCCGTGCTATCTTTGTATGTTGTATGAACAGATACTAATAAACCAGACTCTTAATTGTGGGTTCTCTTTGTCTATCCCTCTTTATCTCAATTATTATCTCACCATCCTATCTCGCTATTATTATTTTCTGTAGTATAGGTGTGTCCCGTAGAATACGAGCAGCAACACTTTTCTGTGCAGCTGAATATGAGTATGTTTCCTTTTTTTTTTTTTTAACTCTCTTGTATTGGATTTCGTTTTTATTAATTTTTTGTAAATGGTAAATTTTGTATTTGTATTTTCTTTTTAAATATAAGGAAAAGAGAAACAAACAAACAAGCTGTCCACAACACAAATTCAACCCTCTCGTTGTCTCTCTCTCTCTCTCTCTCTCTCTCTCTCTCTCTCTCCATATCATCGCTCCTGAGTTTGATTCGATATAATCTGTAATTTGAAATTTCGTATACATCTTGTATGGGTACGAGGTATTCCTTTCATTCATATTTCTCGAAATATTTGATTCTGTTTTTGTAATCTGTTTCATATACTACCCCAAATATCTGAAAATGGTTATAGTGTCAGCAGTAATTTTGAACAATAATTATGATGATGATACTACTTCTACTACTGTACTACTACTACCACTACTACTACTACTACTACTACTACTACTACTACTACTACTACTACTACTACTACTGCTGCTACTACTACTACCACTATTTCTACTACTGCTGCCACTACTACCACAACAACTACCTACTACTACTACTACCGTACTACTACTACTACTACTACTACTACTACTAATACTACTACTATACTACTACTACCACCACCACCACTATTACTACTAATACTACTACTACTACTACTACTACTACCACTACTATACTAGTTCTACTACTACATCTACTACTACTACTTCCACTACTACTGCTACTACTACCAATAATAATAATAATAATAATAGTAATAATATAATAACTGCAATGATAGAGCTTTTAACGATGGAAGTAAATACTGTAAGTGCTTTACACAGTGCTTTTTGACCGCTCATTATAGCTGACCAAAAGCGCTTAAGCGTTTTTCATTTTTACCAACTTCCATTTATACTTGGGTGGTAAATATAGATTATTTTATTGTTAACAAATGTGAGTGCCATGCAGGGATGTCTCCGCAACTTCTTGAGATAATGATAACAATTTAAAATATAAAATTCCCTGATGGTTTTGGCAAAGTGCTATCTTTTGTGGCGCCAAGGATATAAGCCTAAAAGATTCTTTCAGAATGCTTTTTTTCTCCATCCTCTGTTTCATATTGGATTTACCATTACAATAGATGCAATTAATCATTGATCATAGGGATGCATTTCTCAGCGGTGTAAAGTAATATTTATTGTATGTGACAAAAAGAGAAATAACAAAAATCAATTTGTCTACACTGTTTCGAAATGGATTGATTTTTTATGCCTACTCTACACGCAACAAAAATATGCTTTTAAAATTGTGGGATAGAAATAGTGACGCAAATGATGACGTCATAGTTAGCTCAGCAATGGAAGAAAAATGGAAGGCAATAATCTTAGTAGGAAGTCTCCTAAATACATTTTCTTTTACTTGCTAAGCAACCGACGTTTGCTTTTATGCGAACTGTAGCAAGAATCAATTACACTCCATTATACGAGGAATAGCGAGAAGTCATTTTGCTCAATACTTATAATACGAGCAATCGCATATTACTTCTTATCGACTGAAAAGGGGATGGAATTCGTCGGGTTGTTGGTGCTTTAATGCACTTGATATTTTACCCAATCTACTACTATACCAAGGCTCTTAGGTGAATACATCGAGAAAGCCAAAGCCCTTGCTTGAGCTTCATTGTTCACTAAAGTGTTATTGATTTTATTTTCTCGTTCTTGGAGGCGACTATCATCATCTTGCATCATGATAGGAATGAATCCCTATAACCCACCTTTCTTCTAGAGCCATTTTGAATTTAAAACGTATTGCAGTGAGGTGTACTTTAAAGCGGTGTCTTCTTTATGTTTTCATTATCAATATGGATTCATCTTTTTTTAAGGCACGTGATAGTGAGCGTGATAGAGACGGATGTTTTCCTAACTGCCAACAATACTCATGTTGTGATACTCATTCTTTTTTAAAATTCTAGATAGGCCTACTACACATTGAAACCAAGCACTTTTTTAGGCACGACAAATTAATTGATATTTTGTTGTTGAAAATTTCTTTCGATCACGCATTATTTTCTTATTGAAACTAACTACTCCCCTTCTTAACATTTTTTTCTCTCTTTCTCTCTCTCTCTTTCTTTTTTTTCTCTCACTTTTCTCCCTCTGTTTTTCCCTTTATCGCTTCGCCCAATTCATATGTCATAATAAAATGTTATTTCATACTTATTATATATATTATTAAGTTCATTAACTCTTTGTTTTATTCTTCGGTCAATAGTTTGTTTGATATTTGACAATAGTTTGATTTGATAATATCTGTAAAGTGCTTCGAGACGGTATTTCGTATTAAGCGCTATTTAAATCCAGATTATTATTAATATTTATCCACAATTATAGCCATCATTAAACTCATACTGGATGTTATATTTGAATCACAGATGTCATTATCATTCTTTCTTTAAAATATTTCTTTCTAAGTGCTGTGGGGGGGGGGGGGGGGTGACAGGGTAAGTGGGTGCTTGTTCATTCTGTTCAAGCTGATATTTTCATTTTGGGAATTTAGATGCGAAACACATTTTTAAGTAGGTAAACTTTGAATGCATAACATTATCTTGACACACGATGTCTATCCACCTCGGCACTATATACCGTGTAGCATGCTGCTTCCTCCCCCTCATTCAAAACCTACTCAACAAAGGCCAACATCGGTATGCATAGAAGCGACCAGTTATTGATGTCCTCGTCCAGAGCTGACCACACCACATTAATCAGTTGTGCCATCATTATTTCGTAATGCGAGAAGTTGACATCAATAATTCACAAGCTGTGGGTGTCCCCTAGACCCCGCTTCTAGGCGACTCTTTCCAAACCAGCTCATCCATTATCATTCTCATTTAGTCACTCACTTTAAAAAAAAAAAGGCTTTTCAAGAAACCTTCTTAGCATTTTCGGAGTAGTCAAAAGCAATTCCACTTTGTTGTCACAAGTATCAGGTAGTTTTCATGTCAATTGTTTTTACAGTTGAATATGTTGATTCTCTTTTTAAAAATCCAATATGAAGAGGAATTTTCGTCTCAAGGCGACTCTTTCCAAACCAGCTCATCCATTATCATTCTCATTTAGTCATCCACTTACAAAAATAAGAAGCTTCTCAAGAAACCGTCTTCGTAGTTGTCAAAAGTAATGCCACTTTTCTGTTATATGTATTAGGTAGTTATCATGTCAATTTTTGTATGTTGATTTTCTTTATAAAAATCCAATATGGAGAGGATTTTCGATATTAAATACAGCCTTTATTCATAAGTAATTTTTCATTTTCCACTTCAACTTCAACTCAACTTTTTCTCTCCACTTCACATTACAAATCATAAATAACAGCAAAACATTTTTTTTAAATGACACAAAAGAGCAATTCAGTACATCCAAGAATAACAGTACATCATACGAGAAAAAAAAGGATAAAGATGAAAATGAAAGTGTAGAGGGGAACCGCATGGGCCATTAACAGTTTGAATTATGTGATATCGTTTACCATAATATAAAATAAGCATTTATAGTGAGAGCATGTTAGCCATTCATAATTACTTATTGTTTTGATGATATTTTCGTCGTTAATTTTCCATTAAACCCATTTATCAAACACTGGTAAGACGATTGCTTTCAAGAGTTTGATGGCAGACCCTTTCTTTCAAGTTGTATTTGGCATAATTGGTAAATGTGGATAATGATTGGAATTTTAATTTTAATGGATTAACCTTTTTCTCATTATTGTTTGTTTGATTCTTTTCTTCCCCCTTCCTTTCTAACCCTTTATTGTTATGAATATTCCATGTAGATCAAGATCATTATACAATTTGTATTTATTATAATCTGTTTTATTATGGCGACCCCACCACAATGTGCTTTTAGGGGATTTCGCCTCCTTCCTACATTGTTACTGTATTTCACGATATATTTGTTTTCTTTTAAAGGAAATAAATATTTATTGAATTGAAATTGATTTATATTAAATTTAATTGAAATATTGTCCATGGATTAAAGACTTTTGTTTTCTTATTTTTGCTAACTTTCATGTAGTGAAAAAGAGAGGACGCGGTGGCGTGCAAAATGATACGTTTCGCTTCCCGCGTTTCTTCCCGCGATTATTGTGTCATCGCCTTCTCCTGCTCAAAGCGCAATTGAGCCATTGCTGTAATATATCGTGGCTCACTTGGACGCTTTGCCTGTTTAAAACATGAGCCTGGCGATCAGCTCTTGAGTTGCTCCTTCAGTTGTATCCTGTCATCGAATTTATTCTCGAATCCCACACATTCCTTGCAACATTTCCCCTCGCGATACGTCTAAAGAGTGGAAACAGAGCCGTAAGAGCCACACGTCACGCCGCGAAACGCGAGCCCCCATCGGCAGGCTCCGCCGCAGTCGAGTGGCTCGGTGTGATAAACAAGATGGCGTCCAAGCAAACGACGCGATGCCTTCCACGAGGAGTGTACCGAGATATAAGTCTTGACGAAGACATGAAGATGGGATTCCGAACCACTGCGATAAGAGGCAAGTAAAAACCCCGCCGAGTTCCAATCGACAAACGTATCGACTCATCTTTCTGTAATGGAGCCCGAAAGTGGTTTATTTTCCCCCTCTTTTCCATTTAAAAAGAGTCTTGAAGTGTTCTATTTTACTATTCGTTACGCATTGAAAGACGTGGGTCTAGCGAGATCGCGTTACGACGTTGAACTAACTACAACGGCGCGCTTCGCTATTGAACGTATCGCCTTACCGGCCATTTGTTCTGCTCTCAGTGCACGTCTTTGGTGAATGCAATTTCCATTAATGTCTCCTTTTCGTCACTCTTCGAAGAAAGCCGGGAGAGAGTTTCTTTGCCGAACTGAGGCCCAAATTGGAAACATTAGCTGCAAATGGATGGCGTTAATACATGATGCTGACTCACTTGTGTCCCGGTGTCCTTTCCCCTAAGAATCAAGATGCGTTCCTTTGCTTTGAGAGGTGACTCATTACTCACAAGAAATAGACCCCGATATCCTAGTTGTGTCGTCTTTATCTTGCAAATAAGCCAAGACATTTTGTCAAGATTGAGAAAATCTTCAGAGGACAAAAGTCTCTTATATTTTTTTTAAGACAGCGAAATGTTTTGGCTTATATTAAAAACAATTCCTATAATTTAAAAACAAAATTTAAGTCCACTTAAGTCCACTAAGAGCACATCTTAAGGGGCGTTAAAGTCTCGGACATCGACTATTGTCAGCTAAACTGTGATCATAAAAAACGGACGCGACAACGCATCAATTTCGTTACCAAATTGCAATAAATGGGTAAAAGATATCGAAGTAGCAATGAAGAAGAATGCTTTATTGCGCTTCCTTTTTTTATTTTGTCCGCAACGCGTCTCTTTACGTCGTCTTCATTAATAACCCTCCGTCTCAAGCACACGCCACGCGAGGGGGAGTCCATCTCTGAACAAGAGGAGAAGGAGGGCTATTGTTATTGCTCTAAAAGGCTTTAATCGAGCGTACCAAGTATTCACATCACCCGCCACTTATTAAGAAATCTTCCTCATTTCTACCAAAAATAAGGGAAGTCGTCTGCGCGAAGTCAAGGGCAGGTGCACACATACGTCTGCTGCCAGTCAGTTTTTGTATCTACCAAAGACACTTATTCTCACTTTTCCCTTTCATAGTCTTCCTAATTCATATTCTCAGCTTCCCTTTTTCGTTCGACCGTCAAAATGAGGCATAAATGATTCTAGAGATAGGCAAGGCGTATCCCACCGTGCAGGAGGTGAGAAATATGATTCAAATCATCCGTTTAAAGATTTCATTGCAAAAACAAAATGTCACAATCGCAAGTATTGATAATAATAGAGGGAGAACTAAAAGAGAGATTCACGCCAAGGGTTCCCCTCAATCAACGTAGAGAAACCCGTCGTCGATGAATTTTCATGCAAAGATTTCCCGCGTGAATCTCACCTCATTGTCCGCGGAGAGGCGTTATCTACCATTCACGAATTTCAAGGCTGATATAGAATTGTTAAAAGACACCCTGCTAAGAATGATAAGACTTGTGATCTTTATCACTGCAACCAGAAGTTGTATCCATCTGCAATTTGTATTGACTGGCGCTATTTGAATGTGGTGTCTAAATGACTTTGTACTGTGCCGAGTTTCTTTCGTTTAACACGTTTAACGGCAAAATCCAAGTAGAACAGCTTATTTTGTTGTTGTTGTTGTTGTTGTGTGTAATCGATAAAAACAAGACTTATCATGGTGAACAAGGTGTTTTGGTTTTCACATGGTTAAAACATGACGAGTTTCTTTAAGTGAAACCAAATGACTCATCTCTTGTAATAGATTCATCAGGTGTTCAAATTTGCTTTCAAATTATTTTGCTTCGGCATTTCTAGAGGCATTTTATCAATTTCGAATCGGGATCAACTTCTCAGTGTGTGCTTCCGATATTCATTGGTATGTTGCCAATGAATAATTCGCGATTGATTTTCACCCACTTTTGAAGTAGGGGTATAGTAAAAATAGATCAAGCTGTGATGTTAAAAAAAAAACACTATTAGAAGTGCACGTTATCCTCTTTGTAATTGGATGAATACCATTTTAAAATAAAAGAAAACAAACAAGTACGCAGAACATTCGTCATTTTAATCATTGTTGATTATCCACATGTATTCCATTCTAGATGGGAAAGAACATCAGAAATAATCAAAATAATCATTTGATGTTTAACCCTGCTTATACAATTCCATGAATTTATAGTGGTAAAAATGACTATTTCAAAGATAAAAAAAGGTTTCGCTACAATGAAGTCATCCTGGTGAGCTTACAGCCATAGACCGACATGGGAATACATTAGAAAATTATTTAATTATTTTGTTCACTTTTTCTTCATTTTAGTCTTCTTTAAACAGGGTAGTCCTTTCAATAACGAATATTAATCTTCCAAGGAGTCTGTCTGTACAATCAAAATGACATAAAACATTAAAACATAACACAAAACCTACTGAAATCGTGGCCTTTGATTGGCTGAGAGCACTTTTGTCAACGAATTTTAGAATTTGTTATTGATACGAGTTTTATGAAACAGTTCCCTGGAACCTCAAGGATTGACGGACATGTACGCTTTATAAGAAGCAACCATTATTATCTTTATTATTATTAAAAAAGGCGGCTATAACATAGGTTGAATTGCTTGACTCATTTGATACCATTATATTAGAGGTCACTGAAATTACATGGATGAAAAAATGACTTGACATCTACTGTAGATCCATATCATGGTTAAGACACAGTGTGCGTCCTTTTTCGTCACCAGTGTAAAGATAATCCTATTTTGCTGTCCTTCATGAAAGATGACGTTTGCACTGTTACATTTAAAGCCCGTCTGTACTAGTTTGGCCAGGAGGAATTAGACCACCCAGCGTGGTCAATGGCAAGTGGTTATCTCATCAATTCAGCTCTCAATTAACATAAGGAAAGAGGATCATGAGGGACCAACGGGCTCCGCTTAGGCATTGTTTCTATAGAGGGAGCAATTAGCTATAGTACAGTGGGGCTTTAAAATACGATAATGATGCAGGATATTCTTCTGCCTAACCTCTCATCTGGAAATGTTCATTTGCCTTAAAATTCACTATTGTCCATACATTTTTTTATCATTAAAGTTCACAGAATAAACAAACTTTTGAAATACCATAAAAAGGTCGATAATTATATAGGCTAAATTCATGAAAGTGCATATCCAGACATATATTTTTAATGCTATTTCTTTGACATATCTCCTCTGGAATCCTACGTTTGAATAATTTTCAAATTTTCCATCCTATATAGCGACAAATGATGTCAGTTGCTTAAATCCAAACAACACAACAACAAAATAGGAGGCGAATATTAGTACCTCAGGTTTTATTCCATTTAATAATAATAACAATGCCGCTTTTATATAGCGCTTAATACATCAACGATATCTCTAAGCGCTTTACAGATATATCATTATCCCGGTAATCGGATTCAGGCTTGCCCGCACACAATGTATATGCACATTTTCCACTCCCTGGGGAGCATTCAAGCCAGGCGTTGTTTTACAGACGCTCCCAATGCTGAGCGAACTATTAACGTTCGCATCCTGCTGGGTACCCATTTAACATCTGCGTGGAGAGTGGCAAAATGTAGATTAACGTCTTGCCAAAGGACGTTAGTGTCGGGCTGGGATTTGAACACCGTACCTTGTGACCTGCATCCGCGTGACTTATTCACTAAACCACGACACCTCATTTTGAACGAAGCATGCATGTATCTGAATGTATTGCAAAGATCGCATCTTCTTTATATTTATCTCAACAACCTCGATTATCGCTGGAAGGTCATCATGATATAATTTCACCCATTAATGTTCGACAAGGCTCTGAGGAATATCAGTTGTGTCTAACCAATCACATACTAGGTTCGACACCCCAAGGCGAACTTCCAATGAAAAACGTTGGAACTTATCAATAAAACAGACAACAAGGGGATAATGTTCCAAATGTTTGTCCCCTCAGTGAAGACAAATGAATGATATACAAGTTTGCGGAAAATATCTTGCGATCGGCAAACTAGTGATTGATGACTACTACGTTCTCTCTGGTGTCAAAAACTACAGGAAAGAGAGATAGATCGGTCGAAGACCCGGCCACACCTTCCCAAGATTGATAATTGTAACTATACCTTTAATTAAAGATCCTTGTTTGTGGCTGTAGGTGACAATGATATCCATCTTTGTATATAATACCAAAACAGATCCGATGTTGGGGATATTAAAGTAATCGATAAGCAACAAATACAAAGTGATATATCATTTCTTTTTTGCTTAATGGTGGTATTTATTTAAAAAAAAAATCAAAACTAATTTCTTTTGAAACGCACGCAGAAAACATCGTTATTTTAACACGATTATGAATTGAAAACTTTTATGAACAAAGTGTCTAAGTATACGTTCATCTACAGTAAGATAAGGAAATTCTATTTACACATAAGTTAAACAAAACAATTTAATATACAGATAATTATGCATAACGATTAATCACCCTGGCTGATGAAGTAAGTTAATCATTTGTTTTAAATGATCATATATTTAACAAAAAAACAGAAGGAGGATCAAGTAACACATATTAAACAAACAAAAAAGGTGGAAGAAAAGTAAGTGTATGAACGCAAATTTTTTATATTTTCATTCTCATAGAAATGACCCCCCAAAACGTGGACAAAAGTAGTAAACAAAGACTCAACAAGTTGTTTTACATTAATTCACGTGTTAACAGAACTCGACGGATTTCCTTTATAGCACACGCTCCACGGCTCCGGCGCCCCCCCCCCCCCCAATGATAGATGTGATGAGGGTCGTATAAATTCCCGTCAAGTCTTGGGGCGTCCCTCCCAGTGCAGAATGCTACACTTCCCTGTCAATTCCCGGTGCGCCTTGTGATTGATAAATGGCGGTTCCCGATCAATCGCTATTCAATCATGAAGCCATATTGCTCGATCAGGGGGTTGACGAGCCGAAGGCGAGATAAATTATCGTCTGTTATCAAGAGCATAAAAACAAACGAAGAAACAAATTGGGATATAACGAGAGAAAATTATTAGGGAAAGGGAAAACATCTTCCAATATAATCATGCTTGCTTTAGCTATAACTTTGATTAATAATAGTTTCACAGCTTTTGCAGAATTGTGTGCAGAGTATGATCATCTCATGAAATTCTTGTTTAAAAATTGTCATAATACAGTACTTTTTGTGCTATAGGTATTCAATTACGATAAAATTGCTTTATTAAGCTCTTTAATTGCTTGCACAAGAACGAATTTAATACATCTGATAACACCCCCGAAATTCATGACCTATTTTCTTAGATCGCATGGGGAAGATATTGAATAAGAAACGTGTCTCAGTCCATAGCAACCATGTGACGACAACAGGTATGTCAGAATATCAACGAGAGATTAATTTACATCTTTTCTCCTACCTTGTGGTAGCCGAATGCTCATTCTCTTATGCTGGACCATCCATCTGGAACTCTCTACCACAATACTTCCGCCTATATGTAGTACAGAAGACACTTTTAAAAAGAAACTTAAAACCCAACTGTTTCCATCTTGAATCCATAATGTACGTTTTGAGTATCTAAATTTCTTTTCGTTTATAATATCTTAATTAATGTTCCTTGTTTGATTGATATGATTTGTATGTTTCTTTTCTGTTGTAATAGCGCTCTGATCAGTTTGTCTGTAGTAGCGCTCAATAAGAATCAATTATTATCATTATTATAATACTAATAATAAAATTTAAAAAAATGGCTGAATGTGATGCGGGAGAGTATCATCAGCAGTAGCTTAGCGTATGTCAAACTACTAAGGGGCACTGGGACCATGGGTTGGGGCGGGGGCATCTGCCTTGTTCGTTGAATGAAATAAACAACAGCAAGGCAATAAAGTTTTCTTTCATCGCTCCAAGCATCTATAACAATCTACCGACTCATATTCGCACGGCAACTTCACTCCAAATGTTCAAAAAACAAATTAAATCACTCCCTCCACTTGAATGCATGCACTGGTACCTAATGTTATATCATGACTTATTACAGTTAGTTTTGTTTGTTTTGTTTGTTTGTAGTTGTGTAGTCTGTAGTAGTTTTATTTCTTACATTTTACCCTTTTGATTTTATGTCTGTTCTTTATGGCATGTGTATTTGTATTTGCATTTTGTATTGTATCAATAATATCTTAAAAGTTTAATATTTCAGGCCTTATGTTAATTTTGATCTAGTTTTTAAGCTGTTTTAGTTCTCTTATGGTATTTTGTTTATATAATGTCTTTGTAAATCTTTATATGTACAGGGCTCTTTTGTAAAGCAGGCCTCTGGCACTGAAAAGACTACCCTGTTTTTAAATAAAACTGAATAAATAAATAAATGAATTAAGTTAAGGGTAGGATATGGAGGGGATCCTATCATTTTCCCCTGTTTCTCCCCTCTCTTCCTTTTCCAACTTAACTCCCTTTGTAGCTACGCCATTAATTATAATCCAGCCTCTACCCCCGAACGAATTCCAGGGAGGACGGTTAAATCCTTGTTCAGAATATTTGACCAAGTTTTTTTAAAATTAGCATTGTTTTACTTAATAAGAAAATAGAAAAACCTCCCTTGTTATGCTGGGTATAAACGACAAAATAGCTCTCTCGCGGATATTTCAAAATCTATTTGCCATCAAATACGAGGCTGATCTACTTTTTGTCTATACTTCTGGTTTCGGTATTTTTTGTTTTTTGTTGTTTTGGATTTCATGTTGGTTTCGTGCCTTCGATTTCACATTCAAGTTTCAAGTTTCAAGTTTCAAGTTTCAAGTTTATTTGTCTTTCTTCCAACATAAATGTAATACAATTTAACAAATGTATAACATGCAAAGTATATAAGAGGAACATTTATAAGAATCAAGTTCACACAATGCATTTACATGAGAAAACAAAAGAAGAAAAGACGAGGAGACCTAATTAAAGCTTAGCTTGTAGAGGTCAGGTCCCTCAAAAACAATAACATAAACAACAAGAACAGCCTGGTTATATAATAGATTAATACAAGAAATGTTCGTCAAAGGCGCTAAAGTACTAAAACAAATAACTATAAACAATAACCATATGATTATACACATGGTTTAACTGAGTAATACAAATGGGTGGGGAGAAGAGACTATGTACAAAAGGGGGAGATAAGAGTGATAATAATATGGGATATAGAAATGAAGAGAGGGGGCGGGAGTGGGAAAGAGAGGGAGAGCTCGAGTGGGGGGAGAAAGAAAAAAAAAATATATATATATATACTTTCACTGTAAACTGAAAGCTAGCTACAGGCGAGAAAGGAAAGAAAAAGGAAAAGGTAAGTCGGCAGTTGCTACACAGTAGTAAATTGGGGAATGGATTAAGTTCAAATATAAATCACGACACTACAGATTAAGAAACAACTAAGTAATTATTCAATAAGTACAATTTCAGTTTACGTTTGAAGACAGATATACTGACAGAATGGCTAATGCTTGAGTCAAGAGTGTTCCAAAACCTTGGTCCAGTGCAAACTAAAGTGTTGAGAGTAAACTTTGTCCTTGCATGGGGTAAGTGGAATGCAGAAGCACCTCTTGTGGCATAATTGTGAATTTGATTGTTTCTCTTGAAAATCTTGGCTAATGCCAGTGGCAGTACACCTGAGTTGAGATCATACATTAAGGAACCCAATTGCATATAATAAATATCTTCTACCTTTAAAATCCTATGATGATAAAAAAGAGGATTTGTATGAGCACGAAAGTCAGCATTACAGATTGTTCTTATTACCCTCTTTTGGGCCAAGAATATTTTATCTAATTGTGTTATTATAGATTTGCCCCAAGCAAGCACACCATAATTAATATAAGGTAGAATTAAAGTTGAATACAAGATTAGTAATATGCTTTTAGGAAGAGTAGACTTCAACCTACGAATTACACCAGTATTCCTTGATAATATTTTGCATAGATTATTTACATGAGTTTTCCACTTCAATTGTTCGTCGATATAAAGACCTAAAAATTTAGTTGATGTTACCCTGTCTATCAGAACTCCATTGAACATAATGTCACCGGGCAACATCTTGAGCGAATTGCTATATATCATATAATTGGTTTTTGTAAGATTAAGAGACAGTTACGTTTTTGTATCACTCAAGAATTGTGGCTTTTTCTCATCAAATGTTATTCCCGGTGAGAAAAAGTAATTTCACTTGTTATGGGAAAGACTAGGCCTTTCATATATCGGATGTTGCTATGTTGGGCAAACCCTGGGTAATACCACAGTAACCATGGTAATAAGACGGGAACCAGACCAATACCAAATCAATTTTTTTTTAACATTACCCCGAATGTTCAAGATTTGATCGGTTTGCCGGTGTAACTGAGATATAAGCTTTTTCTTGCCTAAAACATTTTTATTTAAAAAATAAGGGTGTAGAAATCGAATAACCATAATAGTGTAAACGATATCCGATATGAAAAAATACTTATATTATCTGAGAAGAAGAAAAAACACAGTCTGCGAAATGATGGTACTTGAAACCCTGAAAGTATACTATATTTGAGTTGTTTGCTCAAACAGACAGTCATTGCAAGTTAGTGCATGTCATTCTCAAGAAGCATAATCATCATTTGAACATTATTGTCCATTTTATGTCAATCACAAAATAATACACTTGGATGTGCAGTTCACATTTGATATATTACATCGAAATGCATGCCTGTGTCATATATGTAAATGAATCTGTTATATTTGGCAACAAAATATTTGTACAATGCGCTAACTCACACATTTCTCAAAAAGTTGCTTTTGAGAAATGTGAGTTCGGTCATTAGAGATTCTGATAATAAGGTCTGCGTCTCGGTAGCGCTGCCTAATTTCCTCTTGAAAATCCTTTAAATGTCAATGTCTAGATTGTAATAGGAAAGGGTTCTCCTTCTAATTGCTGTTCTTTAGCTTCTTCGTGTATCTTGATACATGTCTATTTTCGAACTTAATCCTTTCTCATTTGCTTGAAAGAGTTTCATTACATTTCCCCAGCCGCCCTCCCGCGCGTTGCCCGATGCCGCAGACCACCATCGTCATCACCAAAGCCGAATCTTCCCCGTCCTCTCTCCGTCTCTCCTCCGTTACATCTATACGGCACACCGGGAGAAGAAGACAAAAAAATGCTTTCATTTTGGAGAAAGTATCTTGATATTGAGAGTCTGAGAGGACAAGTCCTTTAAGTTTCATTACCACTCTCCGTATTGACCGAGATACCGTATTGTCATTCGGACTATAGCCGTCATTATATAGGCAATTACGTGCTGAGAGCATGGTTTTAACGTAATTCCATTGAGATTTCGATATGACATTCTCGAACCGGTTGTTAATGGAAGAAAGGATTTTTCACTCCAAGTTTCCCCGTCTCTCCCTTTATCCGCTTTATTCGAGATTCTGTTTAATAGCTACGACGAGGCACTCTCTCTCTTCTGATGAGGTAATCATACATGAACGAAAGAGGATTAGAATATGATAGCGATGTGTTTTACAGCCATCTTTTGATGGTAGGGGGAGGTTGAAACTCAGACATCCTGTAATTCTCTCTCGGCAAGCATTACAACGACAGGGAATTTACTCAACAACAAACCATTTCCTAAGGATTCTCAGGAAGAGGACACACAGAGATATTCTTTAATGTTTCATCAGATTCTATTTCAACTGCGTCTTCTTTTTCAACAAACATTATTCTACTCTTCGTTAATCTTAAAAGCCGATTTGTTTTTTCTCGCAAAGTACGCTTTTGTTGTCTGGCTATATACTTTTCAAAGCATGTTTACATCCCCCGTTCTCCCTTATGACGTGTTTTGATTGCTGTAATATACTCAAAAGAACATCTAGTTTACGGTGCATTAGGCCTATTTTTTATATATTTTTATTACAAGGCAATTTGTTTCGTTCGTAGTTTGATAAAAACTAACGACACATATTAAAACAAAATATAAATCTTGTAATAGGTCACCTGATAATAATGAAACTAACTTTGCAAAGACACAAGTCATCAAAATGAAAATTCCCTAGCCATGCTCAAAGTGAAGGACTGCTCATTTTCTTACCGTTTGTATTGTTACTTTTCGAATCTTATTTTCTAGTTTTATAATTTCACATGTTACAATCCGTATTTAGTCTAGTTAACTTAGATATACCATAAATTCTAGCTATGATAAGGCTATCTATATCGTAAAATGGACATTGCAGTCTTGCATCTTTTATTTCCATTTTCTATTTAGTACTTTGACATAATGTTCTTGGCGAAATAGGCTTTACATCCTTTTTGGTGAGCAATAATCATGCATAAGAATAAGGAAATGACGTCGAAAATCGGTAAAAAGAAAATGTTATGGCATACGAGAAAACCAGGAGAAGTACTCATTAAAAAGTGAGTAATTGCTATCTACATTTTATAATGAAAATCATTCGTGCCAAAGTTAATGGCCATGGACTAGATATCAAGTACAATGAAAAAAGACAGAATCTCACATTTTGAAACATCTTCAGTTATACTGTAACCGAAAGAAATGGTTATTTTGGTAACATGTTACTGCTTCAAAACGATTCTCGATCAAATTACACATGTACCTTTAATGATGATAGAAATTCGTCTGCCGCTCACATTACTATAGAGTAGTGAGTAGTTAGCATTGCCAGTGGTGAAAATGAGCCTTCTGCGTTTTCTTTCTCACCAAATTGCAAATTCTTTCCCCTATTTTGCTTGAATGATTACGGAAATCAATTTACATAAATGAGTACGTCAGATGAGCCACACGAACGCGTCGAAAATATACAAAACAACAACAGAAATGCAAAACAAAATAGGAAGAAAAAGGAAAACCACCGCGGTTGGCCTTTTCTTGTATATTTCACGCGGGAAAGCTGGCAAATTGGCGCCCTTCCGCATCGATGACTGCGTGTTACTTTAGATACCACAAAACACTTCACAGCTCTCTTCTTAAATGCCTTTAAAATATGGAAATTGTGGGGACTCTTCAGGATTCTTTCAAACGGAAAGCGTGTGTTTTTAAATTCAATTTGTATACCTTGTCTTTTTGTGCATGTCGGTTAAAGAGAGGATAGAAGAGAGTATTGGATGTTAAGAAATGTAGATTTAAAAAAATTAAATAATGACAAATGATAGTCCTATGTATAATGTGGAAAGAGAACACATAGTTACTGGGAAATTGAAAGTGTTAATCATATTTTGTTTTTATAGGCCTTCGGAATTTTTTTTTAAAACTGTTCTCTTAATATGTTAATTTCACCTTCATACACACATGAAGGCAAATGAAACAAAATATTATCTGTGTATATACATGTATTTGCTTTCCAGGAGATCTATTAATACGTGATGAGTTGAAAGTGTGCTTACAATTTTCTGTAGAATCTGATTTTTGTGCTATTTCTCCTATTTTCGGGGTGCTGAACACGAATCTACACATTGCCATTTTTCTAAATGACGTCTTTGTTTGTTGCCATGGAAACGAATTATTTTCTGTAAAATGACATATATATATTACTCATCAAACCACCAAATATTATAAGGTAAGTGGCTGAATAAATCCTTCTCACATGTCATGGTTATGTTCAAATATAGCGGTTGCCATGGTTACGTCTGCACTTATTTAAAATAACTTATATTTCTGAATGATGAGAAACTGTAAAAAAAAAACATATAAATAACTGTCAAAATATATCAATTTCATGCTAAAAGTTTGATTCCTATCGTGCTCTTGATCATTCTAAGCCATATGGAATTTCGAATTATTTGTTTCACTTTTGTGTATTTTCATTTTCCTACTTTTCCTTTGTGCCTTCAGTACACCATTCATGTAGAGTTGGCGCATTACAAGAACTCTACGTTATTATCATAATAATATAGACCTACTCTTAAATGTCCGTTCTTTTAATAACTGATAGGCCTAAAATAAACATGTAGGTCACAGATGGAATATTTTGCATTTGTTCCAGACATTTAGTAAAACCCCAAAATTATAGCCAGTGAAAATTAAGTAATGATAAACAGGATTTTTTTAATATTATTGCACAAAATGGGTGGTGGAACATGTAAAAAAAAGAGCATAATGCAATGCCGTTTTAATAACAAGATGCTCAACGATAGGAAGGCATTAAGAAGGCTTTTATCGAGTCTTTTCTTTTTGATTTATTCATAATTAGAGTAGATTATTGCACAGAATCAGCACCTCTGATGAATAACAAGCGAATAATCTAATATATCATAAGATATGGGGTAAAAGAGATAAAGAGGCATAAAAAGGAAGAGACAGGGAGAACATATTTAATTAGGTAATGTAGACTCTAAAAAGACTCATTTGAGTTAAAACTATCATAAAGACTCCTCTAGACAAAAGATATTTTCCATGGCAAAATGATGTACTCTCATAAAAAGTATCATGGCACTACTAAACATGTTGTATAACTTTAACGATAATCTATAGAGTGCATTAAAAAGCAGTTACCATTAATGATCTTTAATTTATTTCATAAGGCGACGGATAAATATTATGGTCGATATGCTTCTTTCCTCCATCATGACTGTTGATTCAGTGATTTTTTGTTTATGAGTAGATACGGGCGCACCCATTAATCTGAGAAGCAGAGGCTTTATATGTTATTCATGACAATCTACCAAGTTATACATGATGTCGAAGTTGACTTTGTAATTTTCTTCCTAATTCGACAGCGGCATGCTTTTAAACGCTCATCCGTTCCATCTCCTAGCTGGTCTTTGTGTAAAGACAGGGGCGGCCCAAGGATTTTGTAGAATGAGAGGGGGCATCATCCCCAAATGTCTGATATAGGCCTATGTTCAATACCATATCAATACAAAAAAGCGGGTTATTACGTATAAAAGGGTGTGTGTGTTTGTGTGTTTAGTAGACGGGATGGGGCGTGTCCAATTTTTCGGGATCGCTGACAAGCAGACATATCAGGGGGTGTAGACCCGTGACCCCACCCCCCCCCCCCCCCCCCGTCTTTGGATCTGCCTCTGTTTGACATCCCTTTTCCTTTGGGAGATGTCTCCGCGTGATTAAATATGACAATCTGGAGCTCTGTATTTACCAAATTTGAGCATACACCAAACTGTTTTGTTAACAAACTCTCGACACATGATTTAAATTTGATTCTTTGAATATGACATGAAATCGCTTATCAAATTTACAAACCACGCCGCCAAACTTGTGAACACAGCTTCAATCTGTCATTTTTCTTCCCGCTCTCTTTTCCGTTATTCAATTTTCGTCAGCAATTTCTTAATACTCTACCGCACACGCGCTGGAACTCCTCCGCTTTCCCACCTCACGATTTGCATTCTAACTCAATTTTCCTCCCCTCGAACTTTCTTCGCTCACGTTCCCGCCAAATTTAGCGCGCGCCACATTTTCTCCTCCTTTGCTTCCGCCATTTATAGCCTCATATTCAATCGTTTGTGTCTTTATTCTCGCACGGCGTGCCTAATTTGTTTGCCCCGTGTGCATATACAAATCAAATTAACACGGCTAACAATGTGCGCTAGGAAAACAGAGCATTTAGCGAGTCAACATTGACTTTCTTTTGCTCTCTCCACGCGCGCTGAAATTCAATGACTTTTGATGAAGACTCGTCACGATCCATCAGAAAAACTTCCTTCCCATTTCCAATTTTGCCACACAATGACATTTTATAAAGGGCATGTGGTATTGTATTTCGGATCATATATTTCATAGAGTATTTTCTTTGTCTTGGATAAATAAATAATAACGACCTGACTACTACTGACAAGGCAAAAGAGCGCGATTCTCAAGTAACGCGCACTTGTGAGGATAAGAAAACGAATGTTTCTGTCACCTGGTAAAGAAATTGAATTGTGGAAGACTGCAATCATGACAATATGACTGTGGTTACGATATTGGTAATGCGGATGATGATGATAATCATGATCATGGCGAAGAAGGAGAAGAAATAGGAGGAGGGAGAGGAAGAGGAGGAGGAGGAGTAGAAGAAGAAGCAGCAGAAGAAGAAAAACAAATAATAATAACAATAATTGTAATAGTAATAATTGTAATAAAAAAATTATAATAATGAAAATAATAATGATGATAATAATAAGAAGAAGTAGAAGAAAAAATGAAAAGAAATAGGAGGATGGAGAGGAAGAGGAGGATAAGGAGGAAGAGGAGGAAGTAGAGTAGAAGAAGAAGAAGCAGAAGAAGAAGAAAATAATAATAATGATAGTGATAACATAATGATAATAATAATAATTAAAATAATAATAGTAATAATAATGATAAGAGAATAAGAAGAATAATATTAATTATAATAATGAACGTTATTTGTATAGCGCATATCACTAACACAAAGAAAGTCCCTATGCGCTTAGATAAGAAGGAAAAGGGCGGAATAGAAATGAACATTTATGCCCGATACATGAAAATAATTAATTACAAACAACAATAATGATATATAATTCCTATAGCTTACATGACTTGTATGGGGGTAATTCAGGTAATACAAATTTAACATGAAAATTAAATGAAAATTAAATTAAATATTATTAAGAAGAAGAAGAAGAAGAAGAAGAAGAAGAAAAACAAGAAAAAGAAGAACAAGAAGAAGAAGAAGAAGAAGAAGAAGAAGAAGAAGAAGAGGAAGACTTTTTGACTTTTGAAAGTAAAACTTTATTTACAATACATATAATAATTAAAACAGATAAAAAAGATAACAGTGATGCACTTAATATAATAAGTGTTTGTGAATCATATACCAATAATCAACAACAAGAAAAAGAAGAACAAGAAGAAGAAGAAGAAGAAGAAGAAGAAGAAGAAGAAGAAGAAGAACAACATTACGAAAATGATGAGGATGACGACGACCTCCTCGATGATGACGGTGATTGAAGTGACGAATACAAAACATGACTGTATGGAAGGGGTCAATGACGAAGTTGCGATTCGATGTGAGGCAATCTTAACCGTATATGACTTGGAGGATAAACTACCAGGCAACAGGCTTCTTCTCTCAATGTTGGCAATGGTGATTTTGGTAGCTTTCAGGGTTCAAGTGTTCAGGGTTAAAAAAAAACATTGCTCCTCCAGCAAAAAGAGAACTGTGATAAAATAATGTAAAGTCCAACATCCTGTTATTCGTGCCTCTCCCCCCCCCTTTTTTTTTTACTCAGTCTCTCTTCTTTTTGTAGAAAAAGAAAATGATAAATTAATGGTATAATCACTTAATAGGCCTTCTTCCTAAAGAAAACTTGATAATATCTTAATCGGTTTCGTACTATAAGCAGGCACGTAGCCAGAGTTTGATGTTTGGGGGGGGGGGGGGGGGGGGGGGGGCACATACATGTAATCGATCGAGGTCAAAAAAAGGGGTCTACAAAATTTCAACCGATCCTGGAAATTTTAGGGGGGGCACGTGCCCCCCCCCCCCCCCCCGTGCCCCCCCCCCCCCCCCGTGGCTACGTGCCTGACTATAAGAGGCTTATAACCTTGTTTACAACAGGAAATTATCAGATGACATCGGAAAAAGCCAACGAGTTGTTCTGCACCAAGCTTTGGTGTTAACGCCCTCAACGTTGGCATACGTTGATAAATTCGGCACGTCACAGGCACAACGCTTGCCACTGCATGAGTTCTTGAGAAAACATATCTTAGACCCCGGTGATGTAGAACTTCATTGTTTCCTACTTGTATGAGGGATATAAATGTGAAGTGTAATTTGTATTTTATTCTCAAAGCCCGTTTTGTAGAGATATCTCTTTATGAAGTCTTCTTGACGTCTTGGGAACCCGGCTTCGGACCGACAACATCCGAAAGAGGCCGCTCAGCCTCCGGGGTTTGAACCGTGTGTTGTTTTACAAATGGACCGGAGAGCTGACCACAAGTTAATAATGTTTAATAAGGGTATGTTGAATTGTGAATTGGTTATAAAGTTAAGTGTCGGTGTCAGAAGGCTTTTGGCAAAATGTACAATTTAGTGAAATATTATTGATTTGTTTTCTTGCCCTCCGTTAAAGCAAACAACAAAAAATACTAAGAAGGAAAAAAAAGCAAGAAGAACGATAGTATCACCATATCCATCATCAACATCATCATCAACACCAACAAAAGCAATATAATATAATATGATCGTCATTTTGTTTGAATGCAAGATAATTGAGAACGATGCCTTGTATAATGAAATCCTATATTATATTTGTTATGTTTATGAAGAGAATTAAGATTTTCCCTTTTATTTATCATATTGATAAAGAACACACTTTTTTAAATGGAATGTCAACCATACATGGATAGGTGTAATGGTCATAATCTCTTTCTCTCTCTCTCTCTCTCTATATATATATATATATCTCTCTCCCCCTTTCTATATGGTATCGGCAATACTACTAAGATCAAATGACGTTGTGCTGAATAATTATACGGATCCAATAAGGCTAATTGCCGTTGTTAAAATTCATTATTTTCTGTATTAAAAAACCCCCAACATACACGGCTTCTTAAATAATTAAAAGGAGTCATGTATTTATTAATTAATATGTTTTTTCATTTATATATGTTTACCCAGTTTCTGTATCTCTCCACTCTCTCTCCTTTTCACCCTATATCTTTCTCTCCTTCCCTTCATTTCATATCTTCTTCTCTCTCTCTCTTTTTATATATATATATATATATATATATATATGTATATATATATATATCTTTCTCTCCCTCCCTCTATCTCTTCTCTCTTCTCTCTCTCTATCCCTCTCTCACTCTCTCTCTCTCTCTCTTTCTCTCTTCACTCTCTCTCTCTTTCGCGTTTCCCCTTTTCACCCCTCCTATACTCCCAGACGTCCAGTTTCTACGGTGTTTGTGACTGCTCTGAATAGTCACGAATTCCGCTCGTTCGAGATATAACCCAATGAATATGGAGATGGGAAGGAGAAGAGAATCATTATGGTTGCGTCCCACGGGGGGCAGCGATGGACATTTAAAGCAGGACAATTGTCAGGGAGGCGACCAAAAAGAAAATCGTTTAAAGGTCTCTTAAAGACGACAGCTTGAATTTGAGAGCGCCATTTTCGGGGCTAGACAGCTAGAGCTGCATTTTAATAGTCGTTTCGGAACAGAAAATGAAAACAAGGAGGAAGGGAGGGAGGGGGAGAGAAAGAGGAAGGGAGAGAGAGAGAGAGAGAGAGAGAGAGAGAGAGAGAGAAAGAAGGGAACTGGAGAAGGGGAAGAGAAAAAAGGAAGACGGAGGAGAGACTCTGGAGAGAAAGACATATAGGAAGATACAAGGAGCGAGGGACAGGGATATAAATTATATATATAGAGAGAGAGAGAGCGGGAGGAGGAGGAGAGAGAGAGAGAGGGAGAGAGAGAGAAAGAGAGAGAGAGAGAAAGAGATAGATGAAAAGTAAGATGGATGGAAGGGGAGGGAGAGGGAGGGAGTGAAAGACAGAGAGAGAGAGAGAGGGAGAAAGATATAGAAAAGGATAAACAGAGAGATAAAGAGAGAGATGGGGGGGGGGGGGTGTACATCTTGAATAATTAGAGCAGATCTTGTATATGCCCGTCGCCAGATGGAGGTGCTTAACGAAATCTGGATTAACTAAATGGGCCGCATAGTCTACCTCGTTATTATACTCCTAATCCCTCTCCGGCATTTCGCGGGCATTAGTCAAATGCTATTCTATACCCGCTAATGGGATAGAAATAATAAAATATCGCGGTTCCCCTTTTTTCCGCTCGACGTGGAATATGTTGCTTATTGCTCAGAGATCACCATTAAAAGCAAGGGGATTTAGGGGAAAATTCTACAGTTACATTCCCGGTGAGAATACAATAAGAATAGCTGTGACTATCTGAGATGACTAATGATTGTATGAGACATGGTATTACTTGTCAACCGTGCACCCTAGCTCGATCGTGTTGTAATATTAGCAAAGAGGCACTTAGGAATATAGGGTATAGTCACTCTTGTAAAGCTTTTAAAAGGAAATTTTTCATAATCTGGTGTGCTTTATGAATTGTACATCCCCGAGCTAAATGACATGTTGTTGTTTTTGTCTCTTTCTTTCTCCTCGTGACTTTCCGAAAATAAATATAAGTTATCGGTGAAAATCAGATAGTCTACATTTTAACTCAACATCCTCATTACAACAAGAATCGGGACTTATATATAACATCAGCATCACAATTACCATGGTTACAAGTTCTATCCATTGACCACACCCATCAACATGATTTCACCATCACCTCATATTTTCATCAACACATTATCAGTCACTACCCGTTGCCTGGCACCAGTGTTCACTTACAGTACTAAAAAGTACAACAATATTAACAAACAAAACGACACCTATATCTGACGAAACAATAATAATACGCTCTATGAATAGAATGAAGAGAGTCAAAAACATGTTTAGTGTTCAAGTAAGAACGTGCACAATTTAATATCAATTTCTTGCATTTCATCAGAATCTTCAAGTACTCTCCGACTATTCACAAATAGAAGAAAAGCACGACATGAACAATGAACTTAATCATGATAATAGTGATAATAAATCTTCGTCATATTTCGTCGCATAAACACATGCGTTACATATCACTGTACAATAATCATGTAACATACTATCATATATAATATATGAATTTGCCACCAGAGCCTTGTACGTACGCAAGCGATCCACCAAGCACGAACTGAAATACATCCTTACATCCTCCCATCAACATAAATATCATCAAATATTTTGGAAAGAGTGACAAAGAAAAAAAAAACATTGCGAAGATGTATCAAATATATATAGACTGCAACTTTTTTGGTCAAAATATGAAGAACATGGTTAAAAAAAAGAGAAGTTCCTTTGCTCCCCTATAGCTGTAAATACTACAAACTGGCAGCCATTATGCATATAAAAGAAGGACCTAAAGTATTATTTAAGTAAAAGTGTTGGGTGAAGAAGTCGAAAAGTGTCTCAGTTTACTCCCGCCCCGGCCTCAAGTACGCAGGGGCACGGCAGTCCTGGGACTGTGTTCTTAAAGAATAAAAGAAATTGATGAAATGCTGGATTAAGATCCATATCACCCATTCTATATCATAAACCAAATAGAGAGAGAGAAAAAGGAATCCGCACATTATTTCATACAAACATTAGTACATTGTGGTAAAAACATTTTGCAGCAGTTATACTTATACTTATACCATATGCGGACTACTTGTATAAAACAGCTTAATTCTCGTGAAACCCGCTCTTCATTGTGACGTCATAAGAATTAATGCAGGGTAGGACGTGTTAGAAAATTATAAAAAGATAAAGAAATAATCTTTTAAGTTGTTTTCTTTTACCTTGAAAATGTATAAGAAAAGAAGAAAGACAATGAAATCATCGTTCTTGTTATTTCTGCAGAAACGGAGTGAAAACAATTTGCATTTCTCCTGGTTCACAATACTTTCTGAAAGATTGAAGTGAGTATGAGAAATAATTACATCACTAAAAGATGGTGGACTTTCACGAGAGGTGATGCATCATGGTAGAGCTTTTAAGTGATTTGCGGGTGACGAGGAGAGAGTGTGGGAGAGAGAGAGAGAGAGAGAGAGAGGTTGAGAGAGAGAAGATTTCTTCGGCCCATTTACGCGGGCTGTATAAACAAAAGCGCCTCTCCCGAAGGTAGGCGCAAAAATTATCTCACTTTGTAGGACTACATTTTTGACATCTCCCGACGGCTTCTGCTAAGTAACAATCAGCTTTTTAACGAGGCTGCGCGGTGAAGGGGGGTAAGGCATTAAACCAAGACTTGGCGTGAATGGGTGAGGGGCTTTTTTTTGGGAGGAGAGTTTTGTTCTCGGGATGATAAGTATAATCAAGTTTTGGAGAGAGGAAGAGTGTGAGAGAGAGAGGGTGAGAGAGAGAGAGAGAGAAGTTTGTAAATACAAGACTTGAGTCAAAATAAATAGAGGAAAGGTGAAATGCAGCACTGGTCAGAAATATGAATAGAAAGAGGAGATAAGGACACAGATATGCACAGACAGATATGTAAAGATTATAGAGGGTATGAGGAAGAGAGAGAAAGAGGAATAAATATAAATGGACAGAGAGAGAAAGAGAGAGAGAGAGAGAGAGATAAGGAGGAAGATTGGGGACCCAGCAGCTGACTACACACAATCTCATCAATTAACTCAAGTCCATTTTTGGATTGCATACATGCCCGTCGCTTAGAGCAGACGAACTTCGCAATCAACTTCACGCGCGCAATTTCATTAAAGAGGACAGATCGTGATGGGGGTCGCCATTTTGAATTGAGCCACGTCACTTCACCTCTCCACCCCCCCCCCCCCTCATCTCTCTCTCCCGCCATTCCTATTTTCTCTCACTCAGACGTAATTACTTTCCAAGTATTTGAAGGTTAGACAGGCTAATTAGATACGATTGTACATTGCCCGAAGTGTTTCGAATAAAATGATCCGGTTCCATCGGATATTAGGCATATAGGTTGTCTGCCGGTAGAATGTATGATCAGTGAAAGCACAATTAATTAATTTCGCTCGTCCATCCGGGGTCTCCTCCCCTCTCACATTGTATCCTGTCATGAGTTAATGAAGAGAGCTGATAGTTATGAAGAGTGAGACACGTCCAATAATGCTCCTGTCGATGAAGAATGATCATGTTTTCCAAAGCACGTTATTATTACATGGCCGGTTATAGATATGACATGGTTGTCAGAGAGAGGACTCGTTCCATTTCATTTTCTCCTCCTCCTTCCTTTCATTATACGCTGCGGTTTTCTCATAAAAGCCGTCGAGCGACGAATCCGTCACAAACATGGGGTTGTAATACCAAGCTGCAGCAACACACACACATTAACAAACGACGAAATATAAAGACCGTGTCCATTTAGCAATCAATCCCGTCATGATGGCTTCAGTTCAGCTAGTATAAAAGCTCATAGCGATTTCAGTGCAGAATAAATTAAAAATGGATTAGAAAAACAACCATTTCGACATCAAGCAATGTTCATATTCAGCATCGGTGCCACTTCGTTTTGACGAAATTGACAAAGCATTAGCAGTTTAACAGGACGGCTACAAGACTCGTTTTTTCTTCATTTCAATGCTACATTTTGTCATGTTCTTTCTCAAAAGTTGTCCCCAGTGTTCCTTTTTTTTGTTTAAAGATTCAAACCCTGGTTTAGAAACTCCTTGATAAAAACTGTCATGATATGTTCATAATATAAGTGCAAAATAGTGCGAAAACATCGATACCACTAAATATAAAAACAATTGTCCATTGATGCTAGCGATTGTGATTTCATTCAGTTCACATAGTCACGTGGTCATCACGATCCATCGACCATAAACGATTTAATATCCCGACGATTTTTTAAAAGGAATATTTTGATTTTTCCTTTCTGCCGTTTCCTGGACGAATTCTGATTTTCGTCGGTGGGGTATACTTCGTGCGCCGTCTTATAGCGTCCATAGCAACGACATGCGTGTCGAAGGTCACATATTAAAGTCACGACTTTCATCTCCATTCCGTTCTTCGAATACATAAGTCCTTTGGCGTGAATATGTACAGTCCATTTATAGCTTGATACCTGTCAGCGTTGCCAATCTGAAGATCGTCATCGCGTCAGGATCCTTCAAAGAGAGAGAGACAGAGATGAGGCTCGTTCATGAAGTCTTAATTAGCAAACCTGCAGCAAAAGAGATAATAACAAAAAAACATAATAAGAAAGAATTACATTTTTATTATCAAACGTCTGCTGTAATTGCAAAATTCATTTCATTCGAAAATTAATTAAAAACATGGAGCATGCTTGTGCCCTAAATTGACAGCTATAATTATCCGTGCCCAGTCACCCGTTGTCATGTAATTGCAGTTGACAACCGCAATAACCTGAAATATGATATATGTAGTGGCGTTTTGAATGCTTATTGAATCTTTCTCATTAAATAGGCATTCTGTCAATGCAGTTGACAATCTTTATTAGTATTTATTGTTAAACCCACTAGCGAGGTCCTATACAATGTTATTACTCATTTTGGAAAGGGACGTTTTCTGTGCCGTGTGACAGCCTTAATTTGACCAACGAAATGCCTATAATAAAAGGTAGATTATGGGTAAATATTGCAAGGTAGAGGGGGATTAATGAATAGAGCAGGCAGCCATTGGGGAACAATAATAAGAAAAGTAACGATACTCGTATGAAGTGAAGAATGAAAATAGAGGAATTACACGTTTATAAATGGTATGTCATTGAGTGACAGGATTAGCCAGACTGACGTTGAAAGTATTCATGGCAAGGAATATTTAAAAAAACGATTGAGGAAAAATATGAAAAGGGAGCTAACTACAGAGAGGATAATGATGACAAACGATAACAAGGAAGGTTAAAAAGGATTCGATGAATAAATAAGACATATTCTACAACGTTTTAATGATGATGTACCTCTCTGAGATATCACGAGCATTCAAGACACAGCGATATTAAATGATGCTTCAGTAAGGACAGTCAGTGAAAGAAAGAGAAAGACCAAGTCCCAATACGAACATTAATTCCCTTTCAATCCAAATGCTCATTTTGTAGGTGCACTCAATAAAGCGGGCAATTCTCCTCGAATTAAACGAAAATTGTCCCTCCGTCAAGCACTTGAAAAGAGAAATTACCCTAAATTTCCTTTGATAAACATGACACAATAGCCACAAACAAAGATGACAATGAGTCCAATTTATTCGCTATTTACTCCGTTGATTGGGAACCTTTAAGGTCATTTCGCGCTGCTAGCCGAACCCAAATTAAATTTGCTAAATTCACTTTAGTAAATGTTGACTATACAACCTTGGTTATAACGGGGATATTGTAATGGAACCCATAGGAATTCTGCTTATGCAAATGAGTTATAAAGTAGAATGTATTTCGGTGCATTAATCTACTGACGAAAAAAAGGCAGTGTTGTATTTAATCTCTCAATTACGTCGTTACGGTGGCTGCCCAACGCTAGATAAGTTTAATACTTTAATAGATCTCCTGCGTCAAGGCAAAAACGATTCAGTAATTAAATAGATTGAACATTTTTCATCATCTGATCGTGAAGTAAACGGTTATCGACGTCACTTAATGGCCATACGACCAACATGGAATGATAGATTTGAAATGGCTTCGTTTAAGGGTAGTGATATTCATGCGAGTTAAGAACTAATCTAGAGGCAATCTCATGTTTGCACGGAAATTAAAGCTCATTCACTCTAGTGTTTGAGCCCAGGCTAGATCATGAACGCGCACACGTACATAGATACGCCTGCAAATATTGGTACAGCAAACATAGGGACGGGGGCGAAAATATTAATGCGCGCCAAAATCATTCTTATATCGACTTCGTTATGGGCGACAATAAAACGACGTGTCTTTTCATGCCAAAGAGGGAGGGGAAAATCTCTCGCTTAACATCCGAATTGTGTCTTTAGTTAACGCGAGACGACGGCGACACCCTTTTGTGTGCTCCCATAAATGCGGCATTTAAGAGACGGGAAATTAATAAGCAAAATCAATCAAGCACTGCGCAGGAAACTTGGGGTTTTCTTTCGCGGTGCGCGAGGGCTCTTTCATATTCTCCCTTTCAGGTTTTTGAATCATTGTGCATCCATTTGAATTGTAACCGCTCTAGTATCCACTAATGCAAACGGTACCCATTTCTTCCCGTCGTTATCGTGTAATTAATACTAATAATAGCAATCGAAAAGCAATTATGAACACTTGGCTGAAGCGCGGACAATGGATTGAATATCGGCAAGCCCTTGCACGCGCCCCTAAAACTAATTACGACCGCTTTTCGATATAAAGTCTCTTGGCTCGCAGGCGTGACGCGCGCGCGCGCTTTGCTTCTCTCGCGCTGTGGAAGCCATTGAGGGTGAATAAAAAGCAGAGCGACTTTGGTAGGCTCTCGCAAACTGAAATGAAAACAGCTCCTAGACGAAAACTTCATTTGAAGGCCCTGGAAGTTATCGAATGAGATGCTATAAGACGAAAAAGAGGTAACTGAGACCGTTCAATAAAGTCTTCCTCACTCGAGATGCAAGGCATAATAGCTCGAAAACTGTGTCATGGCACTTGACTAGCCTCAATTCAGGCAGGAGCAATGTCGAAGGAAATTGAGTCGTTTTTGGCTTTCTCTAAACCTGCCCCATCTTGCATCAGCTGCGGTGATGCGTGAATTACTTCTTGCTACTTTGGCGGCCTTGCGGACCAAGTCTGTCAAAATAGGCCAATCGATTCGAACCCATCACGACGCATAATTGATAAGCAGATAATTACATTATCATTACTCAAATTCCCCACAGCAAACGATGCTCTTATTAAACAAACCGCTCGCTTCCCTCTTCTCTTATTTTTCCTTCTCAGATGGAGCTTCTTGTTATTAAATGATCAACGACACTGAGGTTTTGGGGGATATACCCTTGGCCTTTCTGACAACTCTGTTTGTTCAGCGGGGTGGTGCTGGTCTAATCCTGCGCCGAGAGTCGACCGGTCTTTCTTCGTCTCACGCGTGGCCCATTGCTTCCAGCTCTCTGGCTCACAACCCAGGCTATGACTATTAATACACCTCATATAAACGTGTATCGCACCTCCCTGCTTGCTTCAAGCAAGAACCCAATTTCAATATTTTACGACGTCTTTACCCTCTACTTTACAATGAAAAGAAACATGATAAGTTTTTTTCTGATTTCTTTCCAACATGACAAAAGGGGCAAGGGTGGAGCTGATTAGAAAGTTACCAATTCAACATCGCGTGAAAACATGACTGTGTCATTAAGATAACATTTTCTCCACTCTTAATCTCAAACTCATCCTTCTTCATCTTCTTTATAATTATCTCTCCACTTGAACAGTGATTTCGGAAGAGAGACAGAAAGAAGAAGAAGGAGGAGGAGGGGAGAGAGAGGGAGAGAGAGAGAGAGAGAGAGAGAGAGAGGGGGGGGGGGAGGGGGTGCACGGGGCTCGTGTGCCAATATCGTTAATAAACAGTTTGACGGGCTGAGGGTGCTTCGTACACATTACACTTCCGTTTCTTCATCATCATAATCATGAATACCTCCTTAAGTAACTCGAGTAATATCTTTAAGTTTAATAGCTCTGCGTAAATGGTTTAGAGGGAGTACCTCGGCATTCGTGTCCCTCTGTACATTTCATAGCTTATGTGGAAAAGGGAAGGGAGGAGGGAGGGGGGGGGGGGGCTTCCTAAGGGTACAATGAAGCAAGGTCATGGTCGGGGTTGAGTCCCTAGGGAGGAAACGCAAAGGAAGGGGATATTCTATCGGTGGCGAACCTAATCACTTAGCAGCCACTAATTGCCACAATTGGAACCGCTGAGATATCGAGTGAATAAATACGGCCTATATAGTATTGGGAGAGGAAATAGACGGAAGAAAACCAGAGAAAAGTGTAAGACGGGAGGAATAGGAGGAGAAGGAGGAGGAGGAGATGGAGAAGGAGGGGGAGGAGGGAAAGAAGGAGAAGGAGGAGGAGAAGGAGGAGGAGAAGGAGGAGAAGGAGGAGAAGGAGTAGAAGGAGGAGGAGAGACGGAGGATGGGGAGGTAGAGGAGGATTGAGAGAAGGAGAGAGATAAAGAAGAAGAGGAGGAGAAGGAGGAGAAGGAGGATGAGGAGTTATGAGGAGGAGAGGAGATGGAGACAGAGACAATCACTCCAGAATGGTTTCCCGAGGAAAAGTCATTAGAAAGAAGACCCTTGACAAAGCTTTACAGCTAATGAAACCACAACAGCACCGCTCATTAAAACGGAAACAATAATTGCTTATTAAATGTAACCTTTCATACTCAACTGAACAATAAGACTTAAAGTGAAAATCAATTAATTTCAATTATCTCAGAGGGAAGCTAATCAATGTATCGAACAGTGAATAATTAAATGTAATTAAGACATGTAAATGACATCCAGCATGCATCTATGGTGATTTAACACGTTTCCTAATTGCAACTTTTCAAATGCGTTTACGGGGTGAGTTTTTCTCAAGTTTTTATTATCATTATTATAATTTTATTTATTTATTTATTATTATTTTGGGGTTTTTTTTTTGGGGGGGGGGGAACAAGATACGGATGCGGTGAAGCTGACGAACTGAAAAAGAATTTCTTACAAGTCGACTGAAAAGAAACTTCGCCCGATTGACCTGAATCCTAATCTAGACCAATGTTAGGCCCCGTTCTGCGGTGGAGGTGAGGAAGTTGCGGTGAGAGCCAAGGTGGGGGCAGGAGTGACGAAAATAATATTTCTAACTCTCGTTTTGAGTTTGACCTCTCCCGTGCGTATAAATGCAAGTAATACCTCCTTTTTGTCAATTGAGGTGTTGAATTTACAGGCTGAAGGATTGGATGTGCAAAACCGATTTTATACTACACTGACGTATAGAGTTTATTGGGTCTTTTTTCAGCAATGATAGAGACTACTTCAATGTTATTCTCGCGATTCACGACTGCTCCATTGAGTGATAATTGAAATACTGTATGAAGAAGAAGTTTCGTCACCCTATAAGTGCACAGTCATCATGCGAAATGTACGCATTTCCTCACGATATTTTCAGTACGGAATCTGAAGTAAGGGCACCACTCATTTCATTTTGACACCACCCTCCCCCCCTTTATTTTTACCGCAAGGGGTACACCCCCTTCTGTTAAGTTCTTTCAGTTTTCTCGTACTTGTCCCCGTTAGAGGGCGTCCACGGTGGTGATTTACTATGGCGTAATCACCAAACTCAAATGTTGACATTCGAACATGTCGAATGTTACAAGTCTCGAAGAAAAGCTTAAAGAGGAGAAGGGAGGTGCATGGGGGGGGGGGGGGGGGGGGACTGCAGAGGAGCTTTATTAGCAGGGATGCCGAGGTCATCGGAATACGGTACGATATCCAAATGAGACTGATTCTTCAACCGTTACACGCAGCTTCTCTCTCCGCCTCATTATCATTCCAATGTTTCCAATTATCGAACTTAAATTATTGCGCACTAATCAATCACAAATGTCACATTTCCTTATTCTGCATTTCTTCCTTTTCCCTTTTAGAACTGATCAGCTTCCTGTTTGTTCTCATCTTGCCCTCATCAACACCCCCCCCCCCCTCGTCTCTCTTTTAATTTGTCAAGATTTGGTGCTGTCGTAGATTAATGGGCGCTTTCGGCACCACTCGGTATCCCTCCACATTCGAGCTAATTTGAAGGTGTCGGGGGGGAATAAATACAACACAAGTCAGAATTGAACATTATGGATGAATCGGGCTGCGAAACGCGTTTCTTTCGGGTCGGGTAAGGAAAAGGAAAGATGCGGCATTTAGAATGTATATCCATAGCTCGCGGCCTAATGAGTGACTTGGGAGGCTGGTGTATCGGGCGCAAAGTGAGAGAAGAAGAAAGAAAAAAAGGACGAATTTAGCCCTAAAAGATTTAGCAATCGAATTGAACTGTTTTCCTCCTGAAATTTGACAGCGCCTGTTTCCCTTATCCAATTAAAGCAAGCGAAATTTGTTATTTCCCCGTTGCTGTTTCCGATGATACGAAAGGGCACGACTTTTCTAGAACGTAGTTATCCTCTCTCTCCTCGTCGCTCTCTATGTCGTTTCTCATTCATACATGATTGATAAATGGAACGCAAAATTGCAAACACGGGTTTGAATACTATGGGACCGAAATGAGAGACTCTGCTCATCTAAAAATTCAATTTAATTGATGAAATTGTGGAAATCACTGTAATAAATAGGAATGTTATCCCCGATGCGATATCGATATAACATGATTTGACTACAGAGGTTGTGATGCCTCTAGGTCGAATTAAAAAGAAGCGAAAGTTCGCGATTATTTTGGGTTGGATTTCTTGCAGCAAGAGCCTACACCAGCCAAATATCCTGAAAACATGTTTTTTCTTCATAATTCTAGAAGGCAAAACAGTGAATGTTATTACTTTCATTAGTTGCATACATGTACATGCAAGCAAAACGTGACACGGTAATGTAAAGCATTTACAAAATTTTCTTTGTCGTTAAGGGCCCCTATTTCAATAAGTGTGTTTATCATCTAATTGGTCTTATGAACACAAATGCTAAGTTCATCAGGTGAAGGATAATAATCAATTATTGGAGAACCAATCCTGCTTATAAAACAAACTGCCCGGCTACAGATATATTCTTGGATAAGGAAGCACGAATGATTTAGAACCCATCTCACTCCATTTTTACAAGGGGGGGGGGGGGGACCTGTCTTTCGATTGTGAGCTGTCTTGTCTAATGCATACATGTCTGTCTTCGTCTCCACCTCGCAATGCATCTTCATACCTATCTCACACATACCCTCTAATGATCCTCGCCATCTCAAAAATCAGCGGTTGTCTCTTCTACCTTGGTTTTCTCTCGGACTTTCCCGTATTTAAAAACCATGCAGTTCTACAAGGATTTCAGCCGTGGCTTAATTTGAAACCAGATATCGTGGGCGGATCTTAAGCGTGATGATCAGTGCTGTAAGGAACGATTTTAGAAATAGAATTCGGGTCAATTTTTTTAGATCTGGGGCAAAAATTGAAGAAGATGACGGTGAGGTAATCCAATCTGGGTGCTTGGATAAGGCTACTAGTGAGCCGAACCATCATTCAGTAATTGCACTCGTTATGCCGTCGCGCCCTACATATCACAGCTTGTTTGGACATGGCTATCGCAGAGGTCATTTCAGGTCAAGTCTACCATCGCTCTAATTGGTTTGACTTGTGTGATTGTGTCTCATAGGTTCATCTCAGATGCCATAGCTGCAAGCAAAAACTCAGATTCTATGTCTATTCTTCGATCCTAGTTTTATCCTTTTTCTCGGACCATCTCCCCAATCCAATTCCCCTTTGATCTTCCCTTTCTTCATCTCGATAACTCTCAGTGGTTCTTTTACTTTTTTTACCTTTTCATTCTCAACCTTCTCTCTTTACTTATAAGCGTGAACAAAAATCGCAATTTGTGCGAGCCAATCGAAGAGACAGCTATCTCCTAACAATGACGATGTGAAAGCAATTTGGAGATAAGTCTACTTTTCTTCATAATTTTACAAGCTTTTGTGCGTTGCTTCACAATATTTCTGATTAGATTTACTTCTAAATAGCATTTTAAAAGTTGAAAGAATAAATTGACTTGGTTCAACAAAATACATTAAAAGGAATGTTTCGTTTACAACAAAACAATGACGCGCTGTAGTATATGATCAACCGTGACACTCAGGCTCAAACACCGCACCTATATAAAACTCGCCCTTACGTAATTTCGCCCCTTCCTTCTTCATGTCGGTACACAACATCGGTCACAATGATGACGAAATCGAAAGATTATTCTAAATTCCCGAATTTATTTCGTGTAGCGTTCTTCCACAGGGCAATCTCACTTCACGACATCAACATTCGTTAACCAACTATCATATTATTGCTACAAATTATAAAAATCCTGGAAATACAACATTTATGATTTATGTATCCTGTGTATTTTTAATTTATTCCATAGAGATAGCATCATTACAGCTATTGCATCTCTCATCTTTGTTGTCCCATTTATTCAGAACATCCCATTACTTAATTCAAGCACAAATACATGTGTAGGCCTACTAAAAGTAAAGGAGAAAGAATATTTTACAAATCTAGTTGAAGCGCCGCACGCGTCCTGATCTTGCCATGCAAATGCAATTATCCGAGAGGGGATTCTTGTCTTGTCCGTTGCTGCACAAGTGTGCAATTCAGTATTGAATATATATTGGACGACAAATTTTGTTTGGGCAAACGATATTCATGCCGTGGGGGAAAAGGTATCTTAACTCCAAAGATTGCAGGCCTTACCGTCTTTCATGTGCTATCCTACTTCCTTTCTCCCTTCTTTTCTGTCTTGAGACTGAGATGTTCAGAGAGGCAATAATCAAACTCGATTCCTTTTTTCTTCTCTCCCTCCAGTCGATGCTTGATAGGCAATTATCGGCAAGGAGGGAAGGTAAGGCATTATACATCTCTCTCTTCATCATTTCCTTGTCGGACAGCCTAACAATTACTTGGGGGCTTCTCACCACTCAAGCCATGTACATGAGGAGAGGAGAGGAGGGTACGCAGCGAGTGCGTTGTTACTCTCAAAGCATTAAACCTTTCAATCACAGCGCTATATTTCCATTTTGAATTGGGCGAACGTAATATTAAGTGCGCTGCGATATAGAGAGTGGAGAAACAAGGCAATGTTTCGAGAGCGGGGGGAAACCGAGCGCTACCCGACATAATAATACTGACATGTCAGACATATTTGGAACATCTGTATTACTGTAATCATTCTAAAATCGAAACCCACCCATATAAATTGGGAACTACTTACCCCCCCCCCCCCCCCCCACACGTAATCCATGATCCGATATGAGGCAATCCAGTTTCAGAACGAGATGGTTCATTACGTTAGCTAGAACCATTTCGTTCACTCCAATTTAATTTCTACAAAGTATTTGTGACGAAATAAATCTCCAACGCAACAATTCCGTCGTGCGAGTTTAGATGCATGTATTTTTATACAATTGATGACATGGCAAACACAAGTATTTTTCTCTGGCTGCTTTGCTTTTTCTTTGTAATTGTTTGAAAAGTTGTTCATCTCATCAAAATATTACTGATAGAACACAAATGAACCAAGATAATGTCGGGCTCCCATGTCCATCCTTAACTGTAAATATAGTGGATCTACAAACATAATTTGGGCATTTATTTATACAAGAGGAAGTGACCGTCTACTTTCATCTATGAAAGCCCTCGAGCCAAAAATGCAAATCCTAAAATGTCTTAAACCATATTCTTTCTTTCATTCAACGATTCAAGCGCTGAAGTTTTTTTCAAAGAGCCCATTGAAACGGCGAACAGATTTTAAAAATGAAGACCCATATCCCTGTAACAAGTTGACACAGCTCTCCAGAATCTCGAAACAAAACTGGCTGACTAATACACACGTTGCCACGACAACCAAAGATGATGAGATTATACAGGTTGGTGTTCAATATGATGACCGTGTCTGTGTTTCTTCAAAACTGGGAGAGCATCTTGGGTTGTCTAAGCCTTTTTGCTGTTATGGTAGTCGGCAAAAATAAGTATGTCTGGAGGGTAAATTGTATTTTAAGGCACACAAGTACGGCCCTCTCATCGAGCTTTTAGGGATAACGGAAAATGGCTACCTGCTCTATGTTTAATTTGACATCTGATGATCCGTTAGAGAGCGTGTATGATGGAGACAGCGTATCATATTTCGAGAAGGATATTGGAAGGCAGTGCCTGTTAGAGTAGAAGGTCTCCATCTCCCTCACTCCTCCCATCCGTCTTCAGGAGAAGATGGTGAAGGGGTTTTAACTCGGGCATAAACCTTCTGGTATTACAAGTCCATTTCCATCTTTATTCGGGGGGAGAAGTACCCGTCTTGAAAAAACGCGGGAGGGATATAGCCTGCTCAGAGTGTATATTCGGCTGATGGAGGATTTGCGCGGGAGATTGGCAGCGGGGTTGTAATGGTTATGCCTCGGGGAGACTCGGCTGACAGCTACAAGCCTTATGAACTCAAACCGCCACGGGGAATACCTCTTCCTCGTTTTGTTTCCTCAGTGAAAGTGGTTCGATGTTTTGGGGGGATTTTGTGTTGGCAATTATGATGAGCGGGAAATGAAGCGATTAAGAAAGTCATCAGTCGTGTCTTTATTATAGCAATACACATCATGACTTCACTTTATATTCAGCCCATGAAAATATAATTAGCATAAATGTCTATCAACCCCCATCTTCTCCAAACTATCTTTAAGCAGTTAAGTGCACTGGTCTGAAGCTCAGGAGTAACTCGTCTATGTGCGATATTTCCTTTATGAAGAATCATTTGGCTTGAAAAGCTCCACATGAGTGGATAAAAGCTTACCTACTCAATTTAAAGGTTGGTAGAAGGAAGCTTAAATTACATGTTATGATCATCCCACCCAATGATAGTTTTCTGTATCAGCACTATTTCCTATGCAATTTATACGGCATATTCACAACGAAAAACAGTCCTGTCATTGAAGTTACAAATCGCATAGGTGAGCGTCGCATTCGTAATTCAGTAGACACTCATTGGAAAGAGGTTAAGTTTAAAAGTCCCCCCCCCCCAAAAAAAAAAACAATGCTACCTCCCCCCCCCCCCCCTCCCCCGTTCAGGACATTATAGATTCATAAAAACTGAGCTAAACACGTATCTAGAATGACTAGAACCGTCATATGTGTTTATGCCACAATTACCCACAGGAAATGTCTCAGCAGCAGTAGGAAATAACAGTAATCGAATATGCTTATGCCATAATAATTACTTACCGGAATACAATATACATTATACTAAAATATTTCTTATGTCTTTGCAATAGAAACTAATAGTAATACAATTTATTTATCACATCCTAAATGTATCCATATTCATTATGCCACTTCTCTAGTTTCAAACAACTCACTCAAATTGGTATGAAGATGTATACCATTTTGATCGGCAACCACACGACCGTTTTCTAATCGTTTTTTCTTAAATTGTGTTCTCCTTTGTTCCACAACCTCAATTTGATAGCTCTTTAAAGTAGAGAGAATCATTAAATTGTAAGAAATTTGTATAAATCGTCCATTGAGGAAGGTACAATTCAGATTTGGATACATTTTAAAACGAGATATCAGAGACCCGTTTCACAAAGCCTTTTTTGAATGACAAATGACAAATATCAGTGACAAATCTGCCGTTAACCAATCAGAAGCAAGGATTACACTAGCTTATAACAAAAACTGTCATTTGTCACTGATGACAAGATTTGTGAAATGGGGCCCTGGGCGTCATCGACGTGCAATGCTTACTCTGTTACCCGGTCTCAGGCCCGGGGCGTGTCCGGGGGTCATGCCGTGGTGCGCCGCCGACTTGTAGAGTTTGCTGTGGTCGTTCTCGCAGACGATGCTGCCGTTGACTACCGTGTAACGATCACCGGGGACAAGCTGTATGTGACACGAACTACAGGCAAAGCACTTGAGGTGGTAGACACGATTCTGGGTCCTCATGACCAGCTCGTTGGCCGGGATCTGCTGACCACAGGCCGTACATGCTCCACTTGTACCGAATATTCTGCAGGAGACATAGAAGAAAGGGGAAGATGATTATTTAATTAAATAAACATTTATATAAACTTGCAAATGATAATCATGCAAAATATGTACACTTACGGCAGATGAACATGAAGGGAACTGGAGTTGTTATCAATAACATTTTTTTTTTTAAATGTGGGCTGCTCTATATTAAGACCGACCGTTACTGTCACAGCAGATCTGCAGAACGGCAGAGGACAACACTATTCTTCTACAAAGGCGTATTTAGGGCAAGGAACACATACATTAATGTAAACAAGTAAAGTAATTACTTTCCAATACATAATGACGATACCAAAAATAAAAGTAGAAAATAACTGTCAGACCGATGTCAAACTTAAAATTTTGTTAGAATATAAGCTTCTTGCTTTCTTGTATGATAATAAAATCATCACAGAAAATCACAGCCAAATCAACAGTGTACTTTTGGCATCATTGACAGGCGAACAGAAAGTTCATTGCTCTCTTTTTTCACATCGTTTCCGGAAATAATTAAATAAAATGTTAGTATCGTCTTAGACAAAGAGATCTAAAGTACGATATTGTTTCTAAATGTTTTATCATTTTAGAGTTGTGCGGTGCCTTACAGATGAAAAGGGCAATGTTACTTTTACAAACAAATAGGGGAAATAACAGAAAGCAGAGAGAAATACAAAGGGAAACCTGGGAGAAGGGTGAAATAAAAGGAGGGAGAATATGGATAGAGAGAAAAGTGAATGAGAAGGTGTTTATTTTCGCTGAAAAGTATCGAACATAAAAGCTGAAAAGGGGTGGTGCGAACGGCATCGAATACTCATCACTATTACGCCGCGACCTCCCCCGCTATTCTACCGCTAACAACCTGGTCCAAACACCATGCCATATTTCACTCCAATGAAAGCGATCGAAACTTCCCACCAATCGAAGCAAGAATGATGGAAACAAGATGGAACATTAAAAAACGTGTCCCTTTTATCACGTTTGTAACCATTCAATGAAAGAGTTATCCACAAACACCAAACAAACAGAAACACTGGCACCCCCTGTTTGAGTGGATGTTCACAGATAGATATCTCGACATCGAAATCTGCTTTTTCCTTAGCCCGGAAACCAACAAAGGTACAAAAGGGACCTGAACACAAACAGATTGACTTGGCAAAATGTGTTATAAGCCTTACAGAGGAAACTTTTGACACTTAGGCATTTACGCTACATAAAAGCCATGCTTTAGTACTGTTTTTGTTGCTGGGTGATACATCCAAGTGAGATATCACGGAACGACACATTTTTCATGATACGAGAGACTCCGCCTCGGCACGTTCCAAAAAAAGGGCGGATGAACCGAAAAAGGTTGAGACCGGTCACGACATAATATGTTTTTTCTTTCTTTTTCATTTCACTTTTTTTGAGATGGTCAAATCAAACGCTACCATGAAAAGACAGAATAAACGCGAACACCACATGATGTTGTGACGATGCGTCGACAACAGCATAGCCAACAATAAACAGTAGCACGCAGTAATTTTTGTCGAAATTCATCGCAAATCTTTATCGAAATAATAATTGTTGTACAGACTGAGAACGGAAGGGAAAGGAAGTTGTTGAGATGTCTGAAGACGTCGAGTTTGACTTAACACGTATGAGGTTTTGTTTTCAAGCGAGAAAGGAGGGTGTTGTAGTTCGGTGGATAAGTCGCGGAAATGGACAATTTAATAGCCACAAGGTACGGGGTTCGAATCCCTGTCGCAGCACCAGTGGGTTTTTTTTTTTAGAGAGAGATGTGAGTTGGTCTAGCGGTCAGCTCTCTGCAGGGGCGTACGCAGGGGGGGGGGGGGGGTTTGGGGGTTCAAACCCCCCCCCCTTTGGTATTTTTATGTGTGTAAACCACCCTAAAAAAACCTAAACCCCCCCCCCCCCCCCCCTTTGGATTTTTTTTTTTTTTTTTTTTTTTAATCATAAAAAAAAAAAAAAAAAATATGCCCACGGCTAACCTAAAAAAGGTGGCCTTACCCCCCCCCCAACGAAGAAAAATGTCAAATTTTCAAATTTCGAGACCAAAAAAAAAAAGTGTCTGAACGGACCAGGGTTCGAAACCGGTTCACGTCTTTCGGATGGTTACGTTAAAGGTCGGTCCCTATATAATAATAACTGATTGGTTTTTACACGTCTGTAAAAACCCACTTACACATACTTCTCAGGCAAATCTGATTGACTTTTTTCCGTCTTAGATGAACTATTGCTATCCTTTATCAGAAGGTATATGAGCACTTATACATTACTCACTCTCTACCATTCAGCTTTATATATAACTTATCTCAGTCAAATCAGGCTTTCACACTTTTTCGATCTGTCCAATTTCACCCCTCTCCCTCTTATGTTTTCCTAGTTCCTACCATTTTTTCGCTCAAGAAGAGAGAGAGAGAGAGAGAGGAGAGAGAGAGAGAGAGAGAGAGAGAGAGAGATAGGAAAGAGAGAGGGTGAAAGAAGAGAGAGAGAGGAAGTGAGAGAGGGGGAAAGATTTGAGGGGAGAGGTGGAGGGGAGAGGGAGCGATAGAGAAAGAAGGGTGACGAGTTGAAAAGGGTGAGGTTTTTTTGAAGAGGAATCTTCCCATCAGAATGATCAGTGCGGAGTCCGTGAGCGCACTTTGTCACTTATCTGATCGATATGTCGCCCAGCTATCATCCAAAAAACGCATGGCAATCTAAATCCAAATCGGTTCCCAATCGATTAAATGGCATCTCTCTTTAGATAATAGCCCCTCTTCTCGAAATAAAAGGAGAAAAATTCGATGATGTGGCATCTAGACTTCATATATTTCAACGCCGACCTTCCCCTGTGCGATGCGCGATATTATATTCGGCCGTTTTATTTCCATATCGGGGAAACAAGATAGAATAATAAGAACATGCTTTTATTCCTTTGATTGATTATAATTATTCGCGATAAGCCTTGGGTATTGGATTTTGATTGAGGTGATACGGGGCACACAAAATATCTCTCGAAATAATTATAGATCTAGTGTTCTTGAATTATTTATGCTTTGTGTACAGGCACTATTTCTATCACTGTAGAGTTGCGGGAGACCCAGATCAGCTGATGGAAATTACAGCTTAAAGTTCTCAACACGGTGCATATGATAGACTTAACGTGCTTAATGCACAGGATAAACTGTTTACAAACGGACCTGTAGTCATTTACGAACAGTAAGCAATAAGATGATTACTGACTGCTATAGTCTAGGAAAGGGAGTAAGAGAGGAATGGAGGAAGACTGAGGCAAAGAGAGAAAGAGACAGAGAGACACGGAAAGAGATGGTGAAAGAGTCAAAGATATGATATAAATACATGAAGAAGAGAGAGGAAATTAGGGTAGGAGTCGAAAAAGGAGAAGGCAAGAGAGACAGATTGGGAGAAAGGGAGAGAGAGAGAGAGAGAAAGAGAGGGGGAGAGAGAGCGAAAACAGATAGAATAAAGAAAATATATAGAGAGGAGAGGTAGAAGAGAGATTTAATTTGTCAGAAAGCTTCTAACGCTTCAATGGGAAAATGTCGGTAATAAAATCAGCTTCCATATTGAATTTATTCATGACAGTCATCATAATGCGATAACCACTGCCGTGATAATGGGATATCACTTTCTTCGGAGACGTGCTCGTAACACGAGAGAGTATTTGAAAGCATCTCTAAGAAGCACTGCTCAAGTTCAAGAAAATAGCACGATTTGACATTAACATCATCCAAGATAAATCACTTAGGTATTCTTCAGGACCTGGTGGACACCCCCAAACAACCATCGTCATCTCGTTTCCCATTTTGATGATTTCGCTGTTTGCGCCATTTTACATTAGCGACATCGCCACAACGACATCGCCAGCCCCTAAGCCATTAGTGTAAATTACGATGATTAAAACGCTAAATTTTTGAAACCTTTATTTGCCGTAATGGTTTCTTTTTTGAAAAGCGGCGCGCGCCAATTTCAGCCCATACCGCCTTCACCACGGTGCTAATAATACACGTGCTTTTGAAGCAGCTGCGTTGTCATGGTAATTTTGAAAGTAGAATTAAAAGGCAATTCTCGCTTCTCATCCATTTCGTTTCAAGTTGGCGATGGATCATGGAGAACTAAAAGGGATTAAGATAAATGAGGTCTCTCGTACTTCCCTGATGAGCAGAGGAGAGAAAAACAAAACTTATCTCTACTCAGAAAACCGTTTATACCGGTTCATCACGGAGTTACACTGAAATGAAAAGGCATTATGTCATGTGAGGAGAGGAGTGAACCTTTCGACTTGAATCAACAGGAAATTTGTTAACTTTGTGTTCTCCCCTCATCTTTTGTTCTTGTCTGTTCACAAATCTGAAAAAAGAAAATTACGGGCGAAAAGAGGAAAAAACACACGACTGCTCGCTGCCCACTTTTGACACATACAGAGGTAGACTGTCCGCAACAATAGGAGATTGACAGGAGACACAAATAGAGATATTTTCACCGAGGGGCTTGTTCAGTTACGAGCTCCCCTGCCCAACATGGTGGTGATAAAGCGGTTCTCTAATGATGGTACCCGCGCGTCTGACAACGACGCGACACCTTCAAATTGAAATGTATGGTGGCCCTAAGGGGACAAAATCGATCGCAAAGCGTGCACACCAGCCCTAGACATAGGTCGTGGCGTACTACGAGCAACAGATGAAGAGGAAGTGCGCCGCGATAATTTTGTCGCTAACTTCAGCTGCCTCCCCTCAATCACCTATACAGTTCGCTCTCTGTAATTTTGAATACTTAAGAGAGAAAGAAAGGAGTACATTCGAGAAAAAAAATCAGAAAACAGCTAGCATTCACATCCAGTAAGGAAAAAGGAAAAAGAAAAAGAAATCAGCGTATTGCCCAAGGGTATGGCGAGTTAAATCGCATCGCTTGACTTTCAAATCATGTTTTTTTCTTCTCTTCATTGTATAAATGTTGACACCGTTCACAGGAAAAACCTGGCGCCACATTTCTCTCAAGAAAAAAAAGGGACCGCAATGTTTTCCCGTTTAGGTCTACAACAGGCTACATAAACTGAACGACTTTGAAAGACTATCCATTATATCTTAATTGACATTATGATCTTTTTCTATGATCATAACCAATCATAATTACGACGTTCTTTCTTGATCACCAATCACTAGAAACCAACTGGTGTTTCGGAGGCCCCGCGTCTTCCCTTTTTAATAATTTGACCTTTTGGTTATTTTACGTTGATCAACAAAATCGACATTAATGACGTACTTTCTATTCGCTAATCCCAACCCCAATTACTTCCCTTAACCCCTCCGAAATGAAGTCCACAACTCCCGACAGTTACGATGTTACCCTACTTAACTTTCACGCACTTTACCGAATCAAAACTAGCCATAACTTGTCTAAATTTAGGACCGATAAGTGTCTGATTGATATCTCTTTTTGGTGCAACCACAAAGCGGAGAATACTTGATTATCTCACTTCCAGCTCGTCCACAAGATCACTCTCTTAGAGAAAGGTTTATTTTAGAACTCGACCGAAGAATAATTTCTTGTTTTGTTCGATGGGGCTATAAATCCAAGAGGGGGTTTTGGATAATGACTGAAGTCCTGAGTAGTTGAAATATCGGAAGTCGGTTGTCAGAACCATTTACTTGTAGACGATCGTGAGTCTTTCAATTTTACTCTAGTCTTACTCCCCCTTCTCTCCCTTTGTCGTATTTGTTTAAATACTAAATTTTATCATGAGGCTTTATTTGAAAGATGATATACTTTCAGGCGCCACATACACCATTTATCTTTCATGAAAATAACGCAAACTGATATTTTTCTCAAGCTTATCATGCTTATCGTTTGAAGTTCATTTTTAATTGAAATTAAGAAGCTTTTGCGTCCTTTGTGGCTATACTACATGTCTGTATAATTGTATGAGTACAATGTGGATAGCTATAGTCAAGTAAGCAGGATAAAGTTACTTCACGTGAACATCATATGTAATGTCTCAATGGTTGTCCACTTATGAAATCACAAAGAATTTCAAAAGAATTCAAAAACGAATTAATGAAGAAGAAAATACCGTAATATGCACTGTTACGGTAGGTATAGAAGAAAACAACTCGAAGAACCTGAGGTAAAAAGAAGGGTACTCAAATATCAGCATGTGAGACGGAATGACAAGACAGTTTGGTTTGCCGCAGAGAGAGAGAGAGCCATGACAGCATCAGGTTTGTACTGCAGCAGAGACAAGACATGCACATTTTGATTTGTTCTTCTTCTCACCCTCCTTTTTTTATCGGGCTAATCTGAGTGAAGTTTGGACAAATCGAGTTCAAGAGAAGTCAAGTTGCGGTGATTTACTGGAAACCTGACCAACGTTGATGGTCCATTTCGATCATCCGACTTCTAGTACGACTGATGCTTGCCACCGAGTTTGACGGTAATCGGGTGGATTCACCGCAGGATGACAGAAACGACACGTTCGCTATCTTCACTTCACTTGCCCATCCTCCCAGCTCCCGCTCGTGAAATGTCGCCATAGACTTGGGTAGAAAAAAAAATTGCGTGCATGAAACTTTAAATTCCAGAAACTCGCGTGGGGACGAGATTTCGTGAAGTCATGCCATGAGATATCAGAATTTAATTGAAATATGGAATATCTGCAATTTGCGAAAGATTCTTGAGCGAGATCGGCCGTCGGAAAAGATTCTCGAAATTTGCATGTCTCGAAGTTTTAGGTTTGTGCAAATTAATGTGCATTATCGGTATATATATTAATCCAATTTATACCACAGGTTCATACACAGAGCAACAACACAACCTATGGCTAGAGGAGAGTTGACGAGAAGACGCAATGCGTCATATACGATGAGAAGACGCAATGCGACGCAATGCGTCATAGACGACGAGGAGACGCAATGCGACGCAATGCGTCATAGACGACGAGAAGACGCAATGCGCCGCAATGCGTCATAGACGACGAGAAGACGCAGTGCGACGCAATGCGTCATAGACGACGAGATGACGCAATGCGTCATAGCTTGTGCTCTCATCAGGTGCCCATATCTCCCGTTGCTCGTCATAGTATACAGAAAGGGTTTGCGCACCATCACCACGATCACACGTGGCTGAAATTTCACAAAGTGCCTATGTAGAAACGTGATAACCCCATCTTTACATCCCCTTTCCTTCCAATCTCTTATCTATCTCTAGTCTAAAGCAAAGAAAGTATCAACTACCTTAGGTTAAGTATGTAGATGGCACAAGATGTAGGCCGATCCACCGATTGCAGAAGATAGTTGGTTTACTCTAAAATAACTCTTCGCGTTTTTTCCTTCTTCTAGAAACAAACGAAGATGACGAAACGGAAATCAGCGATAAGCAACCTAGCTAAATGCAATGTTAGAACTAGGAAAAGACTGAAGCAGAAAGAACTTGGATCCTTTGGCAAAGCACAGCCAACTTCTAAAGAAGAACAAGATAATCATACAAGATAAAAGTAGAAGTAACAGGACAAGACAAGATCGTTATTAACAAAAATGCCCTGGGGAAACAGTTTCTCCAGACCAGTTCTTTCTCTTTCTTTCTAACTTTCCCCACTTGTTTTTTCTTTCAGTATTTTCTTATGTGGGACACCATCCTGACTGTCAAAGTGTGCATTGTGGAATAAATAAAACAGTTATCTTTCCAAGACCCACATCACATGTGCAGGTGCACTTTCTTTGACACCTCGACCAAAGGGTGAATCAACGTCACTCGAGAAGCAAGGCTATGAATGTAAATGGAAATCCATGCAAGCAGAAAGAAAAGAAGAAAAAAGAGAGGATAAATGGGGGGAGGGGAGAGGAATTAAGATGATGACGGAACAAGTTAGAGTAGCAACATTTGCCAACGCTGTCACGGTCTGTTGCCTTAAGGCTATCAAAGCACGGCGGGCGGGTGATACATACATGGCTGCCGTACTGATCACTGCGCGCACCATCACCCCGCGTATTACGCGCGCATGGACGGATCGACACTGCATACTCGGCCGTGCGGAGGAGCTAATGGTTCGCGCATCTTTTCCTCGTGGGACAATTATTCTAGACAGAGCGTTATGACAAGAACAAGATCTCTAGGCGGCTATCCATGCCCAGGGGTGTAGTTGTGATGCTTTTTATACCAAAAGGAAAACGATTTTACAAAAAGAAGGGAAGGTAAATGCATCTGAGAGAAAATGTTGGTGAGTGAAGAATCTTTAGAATGAAAAAGAGAAAAAGAAACGAGAGTGCGTTTAGGGGAAAGGAGAGAATGGGGGACTCAACGGGCCGGATGGAACAGGTGAAAAACTCTTTATGGAATACGGTTGGACCGCAATGATGGGAGGGAAGTGTGAGGATTTCTAGTTGAGATCATGGCTGTCAGCAACAATCGAGGAGGCGATCAAGAGGAGTGAAAGACAGAAAGGGAGAGAGAGAGAGAGAGAAAGGGAGGGAGAGAGAGAGAGAGAGAGAGAGGATGAGAGACAGAAAGAAGGAGAGAGAAAGAAGGGGAAGAAAGAGATTAAGAGAAAGAGACGAAGAGAGAAATATGAGAGATTTAGAGAGGATACAAAGAGGATGAGAAAGAAAATCGGAGAGAGATAGAGATAGAAATATTGAAGGATGGAGAACACAGAGGGAGGGAGGAAGAGAGAAAAAGAGACGAAGATAGTGAGATGGGGACGAGAATCGATTGTGGTTTGGCAGAAGACCAATCGTATTTCTGTCAAGTGTTAAAGGTTTCATCCTGGCTTTTTTGACATCTTAAGTTCCTTCTTTAATCCTCTTTTATCCTCCCCATGCTATGTTTGTCATGTCGGAGCAAGTTTCCCAACCTCTTCAGAAGCCATATTTTTAAACATTTTCCTTATAGCATCGCAAGCAAACACTCACATCGATGTTTTCGCAGGAATAGAACCACTTAAACTGCTCCAATACATCACTTTCTATTGATGTTAATGACAATGAACAAGGTTTAAACGCACGACAGTATCTAATGACAATGTCTGCACGCCTTGGCAGCTAACTGTCAAAACGCAACATAATCCCATTAAACAGAAACATCGTGACATGACGTTTGACGTCACATGACAAATGAATTATGTCCTGTCGAACAAACTTCATGTTTGAAGGCTAAGCTATGTTTCAACGCGATTTGTACAAGTAATGTTACAAAATTGTGCGTTATTTTTTTTTTTTTAACTCTGCGGAACTTTTAGTTCTTTGTGTAAAGTTTGATCTAAATTTAAACATTATAATGCATGTAATATATTAACTTTAATACTACAACATTATGTGCAGTTTTCTTTCTTTTATGTTTAATCCATTACCACTGAACCAGATTTAATCGTGTATTTCAAATAATCACAATAAGAAAGAGATAATCGAGATAAAAGTTCGATGACATTGGAGCAAGGATAAACTAAGGTATTATTTTGTTCCAACTAAGAAATTATGTAAATTCACTAAGGAAAATACAGCTGGAAATGCATAATTTCGGTTTCACTTCACTGATGCCCGCCGTGGTAATTGTTTTGACGTCTTTGCTACTACTTCTCCAAACGAAAAAAAAAGATATCCCTCTCTCTCAGAACGAGTGCTAATTTTCTTGATGCGTTTCCCCTCCCATCTTACAAACTCTCGTTCATCGCAAACTGCCAAACTAGGTTTGTATTAGATCAGCGATATGAACATTATAGATTCAAGCCCGAAACCCGATGCTATGCCGAAAAAGGAAGAAGAAGAAGGAAAAAAACAAAGAAATTTTGTCCCATTAAAGACACCAGCATCCTTCATATTCGGGCTGCCTGTTTATATCGAAAGTGCCTAATATTCAAATCGAATTTCCCATTAAAACTGTCCCAACGAATATAGTCGATGCTAATTGATAGAGCAAGACCAAAATGTCTTACTTTCTTCGCCGCAGGCACCGTTTTGTCGAGGCGAGACGTTAAATTCAAATTATACGTAATTAGTGACGTCACAACGCGTCCATATTGTGAATCTGATACGAAATTGACGAATGAATCACTGCGCGGGATAGTCTAGTTCCAAGACAATATCATTATGTCTTCTAGAATTTCGTAGCATCATTCATAAATTCAGGACTTTTCCAGGAGAATAAAGCAGATCGATCGTCAAAAACAAAACATAAAACGGAAGGAAATTGGCAAATACATTTCGATATTCAATTCAACGTCTGTATGAGGAAGAGGCTTGGAAAAAGTTTAACGCCGCTTTCAATTTTGGAACAAATAGAGACGTACCAAGATTATACCCATATTTTGTTTTTGCATTCCCCTATGTAATATGACATGTGCAGCCAATTTACGACTAGTGTTGATTCGCGAAGCAAAAACTGTTATCATTTAAAAGATCATTGTTATCGTTTACCGATCATCTGCAGACGTTAATTTATTGTGGCATAATTTCGATGTGTCCATTTACGTTTACGCGCCGCACTTTCACATCGTATGAAGTTATCAAGCCAGTGTTTGCTTATCGTCGCTCGTGTGTTTTCCCTTCTTTCTGAGGTAACACGCATTACTTATTAGAAAGGTGGGAATTAGTTCAACGCAATACAAATCCATAGTTCCCTGAAAGCACCGAAGCCTATTTTACTTGTCTTCCTGAAACAATTATTACGATATTCATCTGTTATCGTTTGCAAACAGCGATGAAAGTCAAACCTAACTACTGCCTCGAGCAGTTCTATTATCGTCTATTAATAGACATGTCATGCCTATAGAAATCGTGTCTTTATTATTACCCGGAGACGTAAGTAAGGGCTAATGTCTTAGTTTCGCAAGCTGTCATATTAAAATTTATTTTTAAGGCAATCAAACTTAGACTGGTTTAATGATTGGATTTTTTTAAATAGAAATATGCTGACGCAGGTTAAAAACTAGATCAAGATATTCTCATTCCAGTTCAGGAAAAGTAGACCGGCAAGAGAATTCATTATGACAGATTATGATCATGGTAATTGCGATAATTATGGCGGTGGGTGGATCACGAAAGACAGTATGATCATTTCTATTACATATCTTGTCAAATTGTTTAACTTAAGCTTCGCTCTAACGATCGTATGTCATTTCTGGAAGGGGTATTTTTAAAACAATGTAAACAAATTAAAAACGCCAAAGCTCTTCATTCCATGTCGCAAACCCAACAAGATGGGATTTGTAATAATTCCTATTTTGTGTCTCATGAAAACGTTGAATTTTAAAGAACTTTGATTTTTTTTGGGGGAAAAAAATGTGCATTAAAAAAAAGAGTAGAATATGGTCAACACTCGATTTCTGTTTTTTTTTTAAACGCCTTCGAGATTTAACAAGATTGAGTTTCAAGGAGACTTTGTATAAGTGAAACTGGAATATATGGACAAGCCAATCATCTTACTCTGCCCCCTCCCCGCCCCCATCCCCCCTCTTCCCCCACCCCTGCCCCCTCTTCCCCCACCCCTGCCGCTCCTAGCTTCCTCCTCCATCAACCCTCAACCCTTCAAGTAAATAAAACACGGGACTATAATGGGAAAAGCAGAATCCGAAGCAGAAGCAGGTCCCGCATGTCCATCTCCTCTCTTTGCTCTGTCATAATACCATAGACTTACAACAACAATTAGATGCCCTGTAATGGAGTCCCGGAGATGCTTCCATATTCCGTGATGCATTAAGTGGTGGTGGGGAGAACCCAACAGGGGCATGACAGGTGCTGTGAAAGAATGGGGGCAACGTTGCACCTTAATGGGGGTGCAGCACTACACCCCTTCCTCTTCCAACGGAAACTTTCTTCAAAATCTTTTCGTAATGGTTAATATATTGTCTCTTCTTCTTCTTCTTCTTCTGACTTACATTCGGGAAGATGGTAAATGTTTTTGCTTATGATAAATTTAAATTACAGGCCGAAATTAAGTCATCTATGATCTTATGACAGAGAAAGCAAGAGATAGAGAGAGACAGACTAAGAAGGTGGAGAGCAGAACTGATTGGAAGGGTGGTATTAATAGAAAGAGGGGTACACGGTTCCCCTTTCGCACCCTCTTTGAACACCCTCCGATCCCTTTCCTCCTCGTGTTAAGGTATGCCTTGATGTAAATACTATCGCTGAGTATAGTAAATAGACATCTCGCTCCGCGTGCGATTGACGAACCGGGAGCAGTAGCACTCATCATAAAGCGACGCCGGTTAATAGCGGTAGTGATGATAGATAACATGATATCAATCGTTTGTCAACCATCTTCACTTACCTTTCGGGTAAGGAATTCCTCCTCTCCCCTCTGTTACCGCCATCAGGCAGACGGCGGCCCATTTCACACTTGAAAGTTAATCTAACCTAAATACACCGGAGTCCGGAATACGTTTATTGCGATGCACAGCGTTCGACTATTACTTGTATTGCTTGTCACATATATCTAGGAGCTTGGACTAAGCACTATTCCTTATAAATATGTTTTAATCATTACTTTTTTTATATAAATATCATACTGTTTCTATAATTCTGCCCTTTTAAAAATATTTGATGACTCTGTGACTCTGTCTATCTCAAATAACCGGTGTTTCGAAATATGCACGCATAAAGTTAACGCGACTTAAAGTTCAGAATATGAATTGGTCTCGACAGTCTGATACTGATATGAAGGAAGCAGATGTTATAAGGACTAGGTTTCATATTGTTATTTTGATAAAAGAGAATTTGAATCAAATAAGATCGAGTATTGTCATAGGGGGATCGGTCCTCTCCCATTTACAAACAGCTCGTTTGTTGACGGAGAGCTTAGGTGACGGTTTTATAAACAGGGGAGGCAATTATAATACTAAATTTCATATTCTCTGTTCCCACAAAGCTGTGAATGGTATAGAATGGAATTGGAATTGGATCATGGGTAATGCCAGGTAAGGTTTCAATGCATGCAGACTTTACACAATCCCTTTGATAGTCTACATAGCAAACAGATATTACACGAGGTCGAATCGCTCTGTAGAGATTTTTCTCATACACGAGAAGAAGAAGAAAAAACACACGTTTTAAATATATAAGTCGTTGGTAACAAAGGGCTAGAGTTGAGATAGTAATACATGTATTACACAAATTAGTAGTCATGGTAGTAGTAGTAGTAGTAGTAGTAGCAGTAGAAGTAGTAGTAGTAGTAATAATAGTAGTAGTAATAATAGTAGTAGTAGTAGTAGTAGTAGTAGTAGTAGTAGCAGTAGTAGTAGTAGTAGTAGTAGTAGTAGTAGTAGTAGTAGTAGTAGTAGTAGTAGTAGCAGTAGAAGTAGAAGTAGTAGAAGTAGAAGTAGTAGTCGAAGTCATGTTAGTAATATTAGTAGTATTAGTAACAGTAGAAGTAGTAGTGGTGGTGCAAAAGTAGTAGTAGTAATAGTAGTAATAGTGACAGAACATTGAGAAAAAACAGTGAAAGACAAAGAGATTGGAGCTGGGAATGGAAAAATAGGTGCAGGTGTGAAGGGGAGAGATGAAAAGAGACATAAACTTATTTTTAAAGAATTCGAAACAATATAAGGTCAATACGAGCTCATAACTCATTAATGCTATTTGAGGCCAAAGTTTCTCGTTTTTCAAGATAGATCATGACCATGAGAGAGAGAAGACACTATATTCTCCAATATTGGTTTGATAATCTAGTTCGGCATCTTGCCCTTCCTCACTCACTCATTGCAATCCTTCCAATTAAACCTAGCTTGGCGATATTACTCCCCTGTCCGTTAACTATGTTAACGTCCCGGAAATCGTACAGGTCCCCCCCCCCCCCCCCCCCCTCAAGATCCGCTCCCTCTCTCATCAAAACCCCAGCTTCGAAACAACTTCACAGGTCCCTCGCAATTATTGTTCGCTAGATATTAAACTTTACCCACGAGACTTAAGCGAGAGGAAAACCCCCGGTTTTATTAGAGACGAGAGTAGGAGATTAGGAGAAAGAGAAAAGAGGAAAATGCCTCGAAGAACGAGTCAAGTGGGCTAAGAGGAAAAGGGAGAAGAAATAAATCTATTCTGTAATCGAATGGAAAGCATAAGCTATTAACGCGCGCGTCCATCCGTGCCAAGATAGATGTGTTGGGTACAATTTTATCAACCTTAACATAATGAAAAGAGTCAGCTCCAAGGAGCGAGCCAACACGAGACAGGGGGATGGTGATTGCGCAGGTGTGCTAGATGCGTGGCTCTGGGAGTCCCAACCCTATTAACGTCTTTCCTTCTAGACTCTAGCATGCTGGAGACAAGGTTCATTTAAAGAGCCCGCTTTCCACTATATCACTTTAATCAGACACTCGCCCTCACTCAAAAACGCTCAAATAATACTACTCTGCAGAAGCGGGAGACAAATCGAGAAGAAGATGCTCTTGTGTTGAAAGAGCAAAGCAAAAGAGGGAGATGGAGAGAGAGGATAGAGAGAGAGAGAGAGAGAGAGAAAGAGAGAGAGAGAGAGAGAGAATGGGATAAGGAATGAAAGAGATGGAGAGAGACAGAGAGGGAGAGATGAAATAAATCAAATTAAAGCCTTGACACACCTTAGTAAATTGCACCTCGCTTTCAGAGAACATTATTGCTCTGTCTTGTCCCCTCTTCCGTCTTCTTAAAACTCCAATCTCTTTTTCGTATCTCGGGAATTACAGGGAGCCAACAAGGTCGAGGTACTTTCATCTAAATGAATCGTTTACATGGGTACTTACATGCGACGCACTAGTCTCCCTAACAGGCTGCCTATCAATACGTTTCTTTCCTTTCTATGAATTCAAAGGCAAGGTATTAGCCAAAGAATATGCCTCAAACACAATTTCGAAATTGTTAATATTTTCACTACTTTGAATAGAATTCGAGCAGTTTTGGATAATAAACACCAATTATTCGTGTACCGAATAAAGGAGACACATCCCATGTACCACCACCACCACCACCACCACCACCACACCCCACCACCCCACCCACTACCACGACCATCACATCCCTTAATCGCTCACCTCCTGATTCTCTTATACCGTTAACCTGTGTCATATCTTTAAATTCTTATGAACTCTATCTTCCGTCTTCCATCTTCCATTATTTAGAAGGTAATTACACTTTATAATAAGCTGGATGAAGCTGGGAAATATGGATCAAGAACCCAATCATTGGTGCGACGTATGGATGACACCCCGGTTTATCTTCATACTCTGTCAATATTGAAATACATTAAATCTCCGGCAGATTCTTTAAATACATTTTTGTTTGAAACAATCATTTTAAAAACCAAATTACCAAGTTATATCTATTTATCATGTCAATGACGGTACCTAATGAATACAAAATGCGAAATAATATTATGCAGTTTTCTTTTAGAAAAAAAATATCATTCAAAATCATAATTCATATTATAATTATAATTATAATTTATAATCACTCGAACCCGTCTAAAGACACTAACGTTGTTCAACTCATGCCAGCATTTGCAATTCGTTATTTGTAAGAGAAAGACTAATTTGAACATTGTTGCCAACTATAGTGCTTAGAGCAGAGCCAAAGGGTTGTGGGAATACATTGCTAAAATGATATGATTAAAAAATCTGTAAGTTGACTCTCCAGTGCGTGACATAGCATTTCCAAAGAAAACCAAACTGATCATTTCCGTTGAAAATCCCATCAGAAATGATTATGGATATCCAATGACACTAATATCCTTCTAATTCATACGTTTGTAATTCATTTTCAGATACATCAGCTTTACCAGACCGTACCAGAGGGCAATGTTCTGGAGAGAGAAAAAAGTGCATGAACTGCAAAGGAAGTTCATGGATGTGATAGTATAGAACAATAGCTGTCTGCTAGCTCGGGCAGTGTTTTAAGCAGGGAGCTAATTAACAATAGGAACCGTGGCACTGGTAAACAAGTCAGAGACAGATATATTTGCAGATGGATTTCCGGTCTTTATGTTGCAATTTGAGTTTAAAGGCTGCAAGTGGTACAGTGCTTATTTAAAATGTAACACAGAGATAATTATATTCGAATACCTTCATGCACCACTAAATGATCTACTGAGTCAGTAATGCCATATAACTGGCAAAGAATTGGCAGGTATTAATCATGAGACAAACCAAACAGTCTCGTTTTCAACAATGTTTCAAATCAATATGCGAATATACGAAGATTTTAGATGTACTTGAATATTATTCAGGCGCTCAAATTATTAACAAATAATCATTCTCTCTAAAAACATGCTTTTTGGCAAAACATGACTGGTATACATCTATTTTACTTCTTTTTAAATATTTCATATTCCATATCTATTTTTCATTTATTAATCAAATCACACAAAAATGTTTACAGAATTACAACTAATTTTTTTTAAATATAAAAACACAACATACTAGTTCACATTGTAGCCATTATTGAACTTGGGAATAGATCAGCGAACATTATGCAAGAAATGTTTTAAGTTCTTGATCTATTCATCAAAAAACATTCAATCTCAATCATTTCAGAATCATTGAACACAAGAGAGCAATGCAACACCAATTTCTTCCTTACATATCAGAAGAATCTTCCATCAATTTTCTCTTGGTTATATTTAACACCTCCCCCCCCCCCCCCCCCTCATTCTCTATTAATTTGTATTTCTTCATCATGCATGTACATTGTAAGTCCTGATGGACATAACCTCCTACCTATTCTGGAGTTTTTTTTTGTCTACTTCTTTTTGACTACATCGACGATAGATGGCTATAATGGGATATAAATATAGCCATTAAGGAGATAATGCATCTTGGGGATAGGCAGATGATTAGCTCGTTCTCACTTTCGTATTTTTCTTCACTTTTATGACAGGGTTTTAGATGATATTGATCGTGATGTGCGCGTTCCCATTTGTTACGCACCACAATTATTGGCTAGCAAGAAAACGTCTCTGTGCGTTTCTGTAATGCGTTGACGCGCAGTTTGTAGGGCATGAACGTTTCCAAATTGCCCTCAAAGCAGAAATATTCAGATTCCTTTGGTAATGGGAACGCACTCCTTTTAAGATGTTCTTTGGCGTAATGAGGGAGCCTTGGATTGATGGTGCGGCTTTTGTGCTAAAAAAAAAAAGGGATGCAAAGAAGGGAAATTAGGAAGAAATATGGGTTTTGAAAATGGATCTAAGATGATCATTAAGTCAGCGATTACGGCGGACGACACACTTAGGACTTTGGATGCTAATTCAGGAGGCATTAGCCGAGACTGGATTGAAGAATAAGGCGAGGCATATCTTGTCAAATAAATGACATTATGAAACCCATTTACTCTCGTCAGACCAGAGGTATTACGCTTCTTGTTTTTATTGCTTTATTCATCGAGGCATTATCATTTTTCTTAATATTAGCCGACTCTTTCCTTAAAGTCGACCGTCCATATGCTTGCTTTTTAAATACGAAATGACGTGAGACACAAGTAAACATTAGAATAACGACAAGCGTTCATAAACAGGTTTTTTGTTGTTGTATTCAAGTCGCCTATATATCTATATCTATATATTTTATATTTAACGTTTTCAGTATTTAACCAAAAAAAAAAAAAAAAAATTGTTCCAAACCTGAATAGAGTTAGTAATGCTATATAGTAACATTTTGGGGCGAAGTATGGTTACAAAATATCAAAAAATATCTCCCTAAACAAAACAATACGAAAACACAGGCATTCGTAAGTTTAGATGAATTTAGCAGGACTTTGCGAAACATTCCTGTGCCCAAGATTGCACATAATCATTTTCACCTTACATCCTGACTTAAATTCTTCATTATGACTCTGACATTAAAAAAGAAGACATTTTAATGTCTCTACTCTACGTTTAATCTATTTTCATCGCTAATTTCAAAATGACAATCTTCCTACCCTTTCGCAAAATGTCGTAAGGGATATTAACAGTTTCTTTAAACCGAAATGGTGAGCAGAAATTATAGCTCTTTTTCATAAGATGAATTAAAAAATGGCCATTTAATATCTGGCTTGAAATGGAATATGTAATGAAACTCCCTCTGGCGATGGTATGTATATGTATAGAAAGGAAATTAGGCTTTCGCTTCTGTCCTATCGCATATGAAAGAGACACACTTTTGCTCCCTAAAGCTTTTAAGTAAATGAGTGCAATTTGATACGCAAGCGGAATGGGTTTCTTTGCGAGAAAATTATTTTTGCCAATCTAAGCGTGAAATTGGTGGAGGAATAGAGAGTGAGAGAAAGAGTGAGGAGAGGGAGAGAGGGGTACGAGGAGAAAATGAGAGGGGGAAAAGACATTTTAATGTCTTGCAAGATAATATATTGATGGCACAAATCCAAAGCCAATTACTGATCAGATTACAAAATCATTTTGTCTATGAATCACCAACGAAACAAACAACGGAAAACTAATCAACATCTCCGATTTCATTTTAATGACCCTACACCATTTTCACTTTCATTTTCGTAACTGATATTAAACATCTCTATTCTCTATACGTTTTGTTTTAAATCTTGTTTACCCTGAATTCTAACTTCAGAAGGAAGTAATTATCGCAAAGTTTACATGAATTTAAATTGAATTGAAATGGGGATATAGGCGGCAGAACGTTATTGATTAGAGAAAATTTGTTTATCATTCACAGCACATGAGTTTAAGACAAACTCTATAATAAAATTAAAAAACAAGCATTTAGAAAAGAAATACGAAAATTACATCAAAGTGAAACTCCTGGTGGAAGTAATAAATCAAATTTCTCAATTTCGGATTTATCTAAATACTCACTATCCACAGAAAACAAATCTTACTTTAATAAACTGCGGTTGCAATAATATTCTTCGCATGGCACTGTTTTCTATACAAGCAAGTCACACTCTTTGCACGGCTACGTTATAGTACGCAATCGCGTTCCAGCTGAGTGGCGCTTCTAAAACTGTGAAACTTGGCGCGTTCTAGCGTTGTCAACGCAAATTGAGTTTCGCCAAGCGTGGACGATATTTCGTTAAATCATTACTTCATTAAACTCAGACCGTCTTTGGGGGGATGGCGATGTATACCCACAGCCTATTTCGCCGTAATTCCATAGGGTAATGGAGAGAAAAATTAACGACGAAGCGCTTGGTTGACTGGTGAGTAAAAGAGAGGGTGAGAAACGAAGCATGCCGGCGTACCAGGTTCGAAGACCCCTTTACATCGCGATTCTTTGAACTACAAATACAAGCACGCTCGACATCACAAAATGAACATTGTCATTTTTACTCAATGCCTCTGGATGGGCATGGAATCGATGTAAAAGAATGCATTGTTTGAAACGAAATTTGATGAATCAAATTAAAGGCACTTCCAATATTTGTTTTGCATTAATTTTTCAGACAGATATTATTACGGAGGTAAGAATAAAGGATTCTTTTCCAATTTAAAAAAGAAAACGATTTGTTTTAAATCGTCGAAGCAGAAGGCAGCTACAGAGATTTTTATTTCAAATAAAATCTATTTGCTAATTGAAAGTTTGGGGCGAAAATGTCAATGTGCGATCAATGAATGACGCACCTTCTTTCATAAAACAATACAATAAGAATTGGAAGCACAGAATGTTCTGCCGTTAGCGGAAAAGAAGATTTAGCCAGAAGGGAAATTCCCCGTTCGTTTTTTTAACTCGGTTCACACACGGCAGAATGCCCGAGGGCTCAATCCGTACTTGTTATGTCCAAGATCCAACATCGTCCGTGGCTTTCTCTTTGTCTGTCTGTCTGTCTGTCTGTCTGTATTTCTCTACCACTCTCACGCTCTCTCTCTCTCTCTATCTCTCTCTCACACTTTCGTAATGATTCTCTATTTCTTCACCATATTGTTCGGTCATGCACTCTTTCTGTGCCCCGTCTCTGCGTTCTGAACGCAAGATCTTATCTTCCTTCCCACAATCATCTTCTAGCTCAGGTAATTGAAAACGGGAATAGACTCTTCGGGTGAGATTTCTGCAAAAGGGAATTCCGCCAACCCACTACTTGTAACTGGAATTCATAAACCCATCCCCTCTCTTGTTTCTCTATCTCTTAAGTCTCCTCAAAGAACCCAGAAAAATAATGCTTTTGAATATGCATAAGGGACAAAATCGGATTATCTTGCGCATCGTATTCAAAGATCATTTTTCGCGCGCTCATGCGTACAGTCGTTTCGTTGGAACAAGTATCAAGGAAAGTCGGTTTAATGTGTCGTGCAGAGATTAAGCCTGATAAAACTTCATGTAAGCCTGTACATGGAGGCTAATAACCCGGATTTGAAGATTCAATATTCAGTGTGCATGTGTCCATGCGGTAGTCAAAGAAGATATTTGAAATCCGACGATGCTTTTAGGCGCCGTTTTTTAATTCTGTCATTCTCTTACGCGGGGTCTACAAATCCTCTTCATGCGATTTCAGAGCTTCCAAGATTGAGATAAGGGTAAGGCGTTTAAGAAATAGATAGATATATCTTCATCATGTCGTGGTGCTTGCTTCATGCATTATTCGTCGACGGATTAAGCCAAGTCCCGCCCAACGTATTAGGGTCGATGATTTCGGTATTAGGACGAGATTACGGTCTACGATGACGATGAAATGTTCCGGGTTCGTCGCGATCCATCGGCCCATCGCCGAGGCGTGCTGATCGAGGAGATTGCATAATATCTCGCAATTAAAAAAAGACCAGTGATGTCTCTGAGATTGGTGGTTGCAAGACGATGCCATCAAACCAATCATAGGGTTTCTGATACCAATCGCAGAGTGCGGCCGACCCGAACTCCTCTGCAAGGCTACTTAATAGCTCCCGACATACGACCACAGCAGCAACGGTTGGTCACCATCTTGGACATAGATAATGGGCGTTGACGATCAAGTCCATCTGTCAGTTAGCCGGTAGCCTGTCATTGCTTGTTGGACAAACGTTCAAGCCCCCGTCAATCGCGAGAGCAGACAATGTCATCGTAATCCTACATAACGATGAACAAACAAGCCCCAGGCGTAGGGCGGGCAGCCGCGCGGTTTTCGTCAACACTTCGACGTGCTTTTACCTTCATTTACCTTAACCTCTCCACTCCCGCCTGTCACACTCCCCACACACCGAACAACGTAATAACATACTGCAGAACGTTAGGGCTTAAATACAGAGCTTCCGAATATACACATCAGATTTGCTATCATTTAGCTGTCTCATAAACAATACAAATCCCTCACCTCATACCTCACATTAAAACGTTTTGAAGTAGACAGTCGAACTCAGATGGAGAGAGAAGCGAAATTTAAAGAAAGCAGAAATGTATCTAAACGGAGCCTTGCCCGAGGGGAGCTCTACCCAGCAAAACTAAAAGCTCATCTAAGGCTCTATATTCTCCTTGATAATCTCGAGAACAGAAAGAGGAAGAGAGACATACGACAGTGACAGCGCAGGCATCTTTATTTCTATACCATTTTAAATACGCGTTCGCCAACATTACAAACTGTTACTACAAAGGAAAAAAATAATGAACTCGAAAGGCATACGGCCTTCCATTTTTTAATAATGTTCGATGAGTAGCATGTAATCTGATATCCAAACTAATCCCAACTAAGGACAGCAAATATGAACTCCTTATTATTACAACTAATCACAACAGACCTGCGGTCTTCATCGTATCCTGATTAGAACCATGAGCTATACATTTTCCAATTACTCAGAGACAGAGTTATTCGTGTGATATAACCATAAAATGGAGATTTACGACGTGAAATAGTGATAAAACTAGAACTGTATAATTATGATTATCTATTTCTATTATAAAACCTGAGGTTTCATAAACAGTGTGTATCGGTGATATATGAAGCCGGTTCGTTCTATCAGTTCTCTTTGTCGACTTTGCATTGATTGACCAAAATATGGAAGAGCGACAACAACGCAAAATCTTGATGCAATGAGATAAAAGGAACAGGAATGCATTAAAAAGCTCTTAGGCAAAGTCCTGGCGATGCACATTAATGCACTTAGAAGGCAAAATCATCATCGCAACTCCCATATTTTCTCTCTGCCTGTCAAAAGATTAGGGATTGCTCTAACTTGCGGGATGCAATTAAGGTTTATCGATGAAAAGAAAATGTATGAGTATAGTTAGAGAGCGGAGAGAGAAGTGCATGGCCGTTTCCTCAGCGCGACGTCCATTCCCCATCGCGCAAGAGATGCTGATCTAGAGGAATCCATTAACTCTGTCATCGAAATGATCAGATCGTGAGCTTACATTGCTTTAATAGCAATGCCGACGCCGTTTTCTCTTTGTTCTTGTTTATACCTCGCGAATACACCATTAGTCGAAAGACATTTGGTGGAATACATAAAAAAAGGCATGGTAATATACGAGGGAGATTCTCAACGTATTTCATTTTCATAAAGACGGTGGCGTGTCGGAGGAGAGGAGATACTGGAGTGGGGGCTACGGCGTAGGGACCGGGCCATCCGAACTGGGATAAAGAAGCCATTAGTCTCTTCTGATCTCTCCATCAGCAATCCCCCGGGCTGCATTAATAGGCATTACCATCGACAACAAGTCCCCGAGTAGGAGATTTGTGAGTTTAACAGGCGAGGGAAAGCGGAACTGCTTTATCGACAAGATCCGATAATAGGGGGTCCTTCATTAAATGGAGAGTTCTTGAGTCGGCACGCGATAGGACCAAGAAGCGCGCTTATCACAGGAAACGCAATAGTTGGAGGGTGACGTAGCCGCGTGTCTATGAATATTCATCAGGTTCGCGAGGTGCCTATTCCTTGCGTTGGGTGTCGTGATATTCGCATGCTTGTCTGATAGCTAAACAAAGTAAAAGAAAACCACCACAGAATCGAGTGCTTTTTCCAGGATGTGTGGTGTTGGTTTCCAACTAGCCTACCTAGCACCCGGGCCGACGAGAACTGCCCACAAGGGGCAACACTGGCGACGCTTAAGTTTTAATAACTTCGAACCTTAGTCCGCGCGACGTCACAAGGTGAGAGCGAGTCATCCTAGCTGAAAATTAATCGCTCGGGTGTCGAAAAAGAACGCTGACTTTTCCTTAGACATCTTCGGTAGATATGAGATCTACTAGCTAGAGGACGGGTTAGAGCCCTGGACGTTAGGGCACGGCTGGTGTCGGCGTAGAGGTATCGAGATCACTGACCTTCGGGGCACGGAGCAAGGCTACAAGTCATACTCGGCTACCGAGTATTTGTTTATGAAGATGACGATGATGGGAGAAAATGGAAAATTGAATGACAAGACTGGCACGGCCTGCCCTTGAGCGGAGAAATGGAAACCCGTCCCGGTGTTAGATTGTCGCTGGTTAAAACTATCGGGTTACTGGAAGGTTTGCGTAACCCCTGGCCAAGAATGGGGTCTGACTTCATCCCGCACCAATCATCTCCATGAACATGACAGGAAGGCATAGCTTCTAAAAACAAGGACTATGATAATAAGAGCCAAACAAATTTCCACGACGGAAATTCGTATTCATACTGGTGGAAGCCAACATGGCCAAACAAAGTAAATTTCATTTCCTATTTCTAAGCCTTGTTTGTTTGAGTGTTCATTGTAAAAGCATATTAATTTCCTAAAGACAACGGATGTGCTTTCATGTCCTCGTCATTATGCTGCCGATGACTAACAAGTCAAACAATGTTTGACATCCTAACGTACCCAAATTTAGTAATATCTGAAATAATCTTTGTTTTTCATTACAATTAAGAATTTGAATCCGAATACTAATGAAGAAAACATCATTGTAACATAAATCATATATATGTATTTGTCATTTGGATCCATCCACAATCATAAATTTAGTGATAGACATTCGAAACCATCTTACAAACTTACATTACGGTACACAATCTCACAAAGGAATGCCGTTCTTCTACGAGAGAATAATGCAATACGCCAAGTGCCCGTCGTTCATCTGGAAAGCTCGCGTCGCCTTTTCTCTCATTTTTTCTCTCTCTCCCTCTCTCTCTCTTTTTCTCCAACCCGTATTCTCTCTCCATTCAGTAATTACTACTGACTGGCCTGAACTGACCATTCCATTGGTCAATCGGTCATTGACACTGAGCTGGCAATAGACCGTCTGATGTTCAATTAGTCGCGTTCGAGTGACCTTCATTTCTGTTCGCTAACCTTGCTTTAGTTACGCGCCCTTTCTGTTCGACGACATCGTCTGCTATTGAGACGTGCACTCAATATTGTGACTCAGTAATTCTATCCTCACACCGAATTATGCAAAGATGTGCTTGATTTACCTCCACCTGACTAAATCTCTCGCTCTCTTTCTCTCTCGCTTTCTCCCTCTCATCTGTCTTCTAATTGTATCCTAACATTGATTAATATATGATGACGAGCTTCATTAACCTCTATAAGCTCACCCCACCCCTTCCTCTCTCTAACTATCTCTCTATTTTCTTTCCCCCAATCCCTTTCGCTCGATCGTCAAACTGCCTAATATCACCTTTTCTCTCACGTTTGACTCTGATTAACAGAATAGAAAATGCGTATGAAAGGAAATTAATAAAGAATGGGAATATATAATAATTATGTATTCCCATTTTTTTTAATTTACAATAAGTATACAATGCTTAGGAAAGCATTATACAAAATGTTCTCTATGTTAAAAACAATTTTAAGATTGTAGTGAAACAAAAACATTTAATCAGAAGATGACGCAAATCGAGACAAGTGCTATCTTCGGTAGATATAAACATCTCGGACCGATATTTCTAGCAATTGCTACTAATAACTACTCGTAATCGACGACTTATCTTCAATGTTCTCCCCCTTCCATTTTTCTTATAACCTCATTTCTTGTCCTACCTTTTCTCCCCCCTCTCTCTCTCTCTCTCTCTCTCTCACCCCCATATGTATCGCTCCTCATCCACTTTAGCTTCCACCCTCCCCCTCTTTCTTTCGTTCTAGCTTTATTTATCTTAACACTTACTTCCTCTCTCTAACTTCCTCAGCCCGTATGCGTTCTATGCCTTCCTGTCTGTCTGTATGTCTGTCTGTCTTTCTCACCCATTCTATTTGATTCTTATTCATCCTCTCTCTCTCTCTCTCTCTCTCTCTCCCTCACCCCTCTCTCTATCTAACGCACTCTCACCCCTCTCTCTCTCTCTCTCTAATTCTAAATCTCTTTCTCTCTCTCTCTCTCTATGTGCTATCCTTAGATTTTCCTGTCTCGCGATCCCTCGCACTCGAGAAGGAATTCTGATTTCATGTATACCATGCACCGCAGCAGATGTCGAGTCATTTCGAAATTCATCCTCTAAAAAGTTTTCCTCCTTCTTCATCGATCGCCAATCCATGAGGAAATGTCTCATTTGCTTTCCCTACCCAGGCATTCTCCCCTTTTAGCGCGCAAATTGCACAACTACCTTCCTCCAATCTCCCCCTCTGATTTTCAAAACCTACCGGAGTACATTAAGCGACCAAGAGTGGGGGTATTTGTATTCATGTATTTAATGGAATGGGCTTAAAAGATAAGAAATTAAGTGATTTTGTAGATCCCGGGTTTTTAAGTAAGTGGTTAACGATCAATGAACTGAATGGGTGTTGGATGGAAAGATTGCTTTTTAGAGATAGCCCATGGGGGGCTTGGCCATTTGGCAAATCGATATAAGTGTTCTTGTATGACGCGCTTTAGGGTTAGGATTCCTTAGTTCGCCATCTTGTATAGTCGACGAGTTCATAACATCAAGTAACATTTTAAATATATACCTCATGTTGCTCTTAATGATATACGGGTTATTACACGAATTTATTCAACAAGATTACGCGGTGAACAGGAATACATTATAGATATTAAGATAATGGCTAGTCGTCACAAATGCAGATTTACACGAATTAATTCAACAAGACTACGCGGTGAACAGAAATGCATTATCGATATTAAGATAATGGCAAGTTGTCACAAATGCAGATTTTATCTTACCCTAATAATAATTATCTGTCACGTCTGTTATGCCTGAAGAGGACAATCTAATGAAATTAAGTCAGCGAATCATTTCACCGAACATATGCCACATGCAAATATTAATAAATAAAGTAGGACAGCTTGAGTGCTACCTAGGTCCTGAGATGTTTATCTTTAGCACAATTGCAATTGATTGATACCCATTGGGGTCTGCAGAAAATATAATGCATTTATCACTTAATTGAGTATGTCATATGTCTGCTATAGCTGCACATTTCTTTCAAAGGGATGGTAGTCTGACTGTATATTAGAGTTGATGGGAAATTGAGGTGGAAGACGGAGGCCTGAGAAAGCGAGAATATAGGAGCAGAGTGTGCCCATCTATTTCGAGTAAAGAAGTTAACTGAGATGCGTTCTGGGCAAATTATGGTTCGACAATCCATTGCTTGTCGCCATCAAATATCGCCTGAATGAAAGACATGTACGTACGCTCTGATAAACTTTCTAGCATGTCAAACCGCGGCTGAGTGTTTCGTTGCATGCCTAGTTATTGCCTCCTTCGCTGAGTGGTCCCTTCTTGTGCACTTTCTGGTAATACAAGAAGAACGCTAACCATTAAGTATGAAAGCGAGCAAATGGAATATTAACGCATGTTTATGTGGAAGAGTATGACTTTTGACATAAGACAGTGAGCTTCCATCCACTGAACGCGTAATGCATGCCATTAACTGTGAGAGGGTTGAGTAGTGTGCGTTCTTTTTATGTGTGCGTGAGCTGAGTGTGTGGGTGTGTGCCTCATTATTATCGAATTCACGTTTGCAGCAGCGTAATCCTTTTAAAGATACGACAGCCAATTAAATGATAAAAGCAACCACGATATTATTGGCCACGTTGAGTGATTGTGACGCTGGCAATGGAAAACGTGTCAGGGCAATGCATCAAATGTACAAACAAAGAACCATTAATGGAACAACTTTCTTCCCTCCGCCCCATTTTCTCTCTCCTTCCTCTCTTCCTGTCTCTCTTTTCTGACCAGCTTTTTCGGTTGGAAACAATCGAAGACGTACTCAAGTCATCTTGACAGCCCATTTTCGATAACGCTGCATTTGTCATAACTCATACCATTAAACTTCAGCAGTATATTTTCATTTGCGAAACATATGGCCCCAATACTGGGCACTCTAAAATGCATTTATGTCATGTGTTTTGAAAGGATTGTTTTACATTAGCAGAAAATACTCATGTCACATGTTTTCCCCCTCCTTTTTTTTGGCAGAGGCAGAACTAGGCAAAAACAAAACATCAATTCCAGACGATATATAAATTTTCATTTTCTTTCAAATTTAACCAGGTCTACCCCTGAAAAGAGATCAAGATGAATGAGTTAATCGCGTTTGGCTAGGCCTCAATATTTAGTTTGGAGTACAAAGTTGTTGTCTTTTTCCATTAAAAATCCTTTCACGGGTTCAGGAGTCGAATTTGATGTCACGAGATAAAGAGAGAGATGCTCAAGAATCCACCTCGACTTAATAATAGGACCTATGTCTAGGGACGGCTTGTGATACGGCACAGGGTATTCCCGCGGGAACTCTAAGCGCGGGAAAAGAAATGAGGAAGAATCCTCGAAAAATATCATAATGGCAACTTAACGAGCCAACGTCATAATGCGAAGGAATAAAGTGGGTCCCTGACTTTTCCGTCCATCGTCCATCCCGGTGAGGAGAGGAAAATTGGGCGAATGAATGGTTGTCTTCCTGAAAACCCATTAAGAAAATGTACACAAGTAGTCAACATTCATATGCAAAGAGCTGGAAAATGGACCCTCCAGCTACATGCCAACTTTGAAGCTCTTCAAAACTCCTTATGGGGTTTTTATTAACTCGTGGTAATGCATCGCAATTATGATAATGGTTTGGAAATCAATACGAGGAAAGATGACCCAACACAGGCTACATATCTCGACGATAATAAACCGAGTTGGGAATGACTGTACAGCAGCAGAGAAGAGAGAAGGGGGGAACGAAGAAGATGGAAGGGCAAATGGGAATATAAATAACAGCTAGAGAAGAGTAAGGTATGACGAGTGGGGCTGCTAGAGAAGAGTGTTTACATTCCAAGTGATGCAAAGAAAAGAAAAGGCTTGCCATGCCTCTCTTTCCTCTCCCAGCTTTTTGATGGATCCATTAGGACTACGTGGCTAATGGGTGCACAAGTAGGGCGAAAAAGCCCTCTTGTACAGAGAGGGTGCCATTACTGCTGCCGATAAGTGAGGTGCACGATAGAGAGGGGTCCCTCAGTAAATTGGCTCCGGTGCACGCAGGTTCGAGATAAGTACGCTCTCTAGTTCAAGTCGGTATTAGGGTTTTTGTGGTGAATACATTTCTAGGTGAACCTACGCAAATGTTGTCGTTTGCCTGTGTCTGCATTAGCAACTGCATGTACCACGGACAAACTGAATGGGTGTGCATTGTACAGGATATGGGAACAGACTTAGGAAAGAAAATCCAATTATGTGCGCACATTGCACGATGCGCTCCACTTTGCTCTGAACATGACGGCTGACCATTAAACACAGCTACACAGACACACGATAAGAAAGCTTGAAATCCGCTAATGTAAAAAAAAAACCTTATCTGGAGGACGAATACTCTATGTCTCTATAATAATTGTGCCACACTTTCACTCTGATGCTCTCAGTTTATTACTAAATTATTGATTTAGTAAGTAGAGTAAAAAGAATTATAGATTATACATAAAACGTGGTAATTCACTAACTGATATCCCAGCATTCTCTAAATATCATTCGAACTTTTCTGTATCTACAATCAAATATTTCAGATTTTGAAGTACATTAATTTAGTTCATGGGGTTGTGGTGCTGCAAGTATTTCGACTGAAAAACTTAAACGCATCATTCTCGTCGACTTCATTCATACGATTTTGGCAAAAAGGTGAAGACTTTGAGCAAATATCTGATGGATTATTGAATTACTTTCATGTTTTAATGAAGGAATGTAATCTCAAATCCAAGAAACTTTAGAAACTTTTTAAAGAGTCAACTCCCTCTCTCCCGCTCTGTGACTCCACACCTGGTAAACACCTTCATGGTGGTAAAATGATCTTATTAGTCACATTCAATTAAGTTATGATGTTCGAGAATTTCTTCAATAATCACAAGTTTTACGTCGCCTTCAATATGTTAGAACCATTCACATTAAGTAACTGATTCGATTTGGGCTACCAATCAAATTATTCTTTATCAAATCATCGCTAAAGAGACATACGGGACTACGCGTCGATCTTTCTGGGGCAGCTTTATTTCTAAAAGTCAACGATAACATGATTCGTAGCCAAATTGCCATGACGTGTAAATGTTTTCGCGTCCTTTGGCCTCAGCGTAAATGACTTTAACAGCGTGATGCTTTCATGGGGAGATACTTTGGTTAAAGATGATCAACTTTGCAAGATTGCCATGTCATCCACGCTTGAAAACCGCTCATCATGTTGGGATAGAAACATAGCCGCGTTCCTATACGAAGTCTACATCTGCGCATTGTGGATACATGAACAAACCCACCACCACCACCAATACCACCATGTCAAGACGCTTTCCATTTGATCTTCCCGACGCTTCTTGGGAGTGAAACGCATGGACGTCTTGGAGGCTGATCAGAAGAGAAGCGACTTAATTAATTAGTCCCCCAACAGGATCCACTGTAACTTGATTGATTAAAGAGTGCATTAGATTAAGGGTAAGACATTTCACAGACAGTCATACATTCTGAGATACCATCCTGTCTCTTTACGCACTTGCCATCTGTTCTACTATTGGATGCACCCGACACTCTTTTCTCTTCCCGCCAAAAAGGTCTCCTACACCCACACTCCCAACCAAACCAAGATCCATTACAGAGGCAGAGCAATCCTCCTTAAATTGACTTAAATATGATGAATGTACCTTTCTTATCAAACGACTGTCTCCCATATTATTCTTTAAAACGGCCTACATCGTAATCCCTGAATAAACTATGTCTTCTCTGACAATCTCTGCTTACGGTTTTCAGGAATCGTTATATCCTCTAAATCTCCAATGCTTCCCGAGTTATTGAAAATGCCTCCACGCTCTCTATACCCAGACTTTCATTCATGATTCTTGTATCAAGTTGCAAGTAATTGGCTGTCGTTTAACCTGACTAAAGAGATCACTATTCGAACTATCCACCATTTATCTCTTCTTCCCCAGATTTCGGAAGTTAAAGGGAAGCCTTGGACATTGGATACCATGAACTTTGCCATGTCTGCCCGATGATTTCATTGGTTCATCGGACATAGGCGTCTTTACAAACAATATCCGGGGATATAACGTGCTGGCTATACATAAGTCAATCCCACGCAAGCTATAAAGAACAAGGTTACAATAAAACAATGGGATCAATCCACCGCTATGTTTATGTTGTTTCAACGAGTTCATTATTTGGTGACCCGTTACTTGCCTCTTATTCCACTTGTCACAAAGCAGGTGAAATTTGCTTATTTGTTATAGATTTCCTGAATAATCCTCGAAAGATACTGTTTATTATTGTAATACGATTTCCAAATGCCTTGGCAAAGCGAGACAAAAACACTGTTCCCTATTGACCTTCCATATTTTTAAAACCGTAAGTGTGATTTCGTTTGTTATTGTCATGTTACACTTGCAGATTTCTGTAAACTCTCATTTGACATTAACCTATCGGTATGAAGGTGCTTTGAGCCTCTGTAGACCACGATCACGACAAGCAACATTTCATAGCATCTACGAGACAATACCATGCAGTATGTTTCTCACATGAAAATACGGCAGTAGCATGGCATCAACCAAGCCAAGGACTTGCATTAACATACTAAATGTGTTTTCATTGTGGTGTAGAGATCGAGAGAAAGATGATGAATGGTTATTGATGCGATCCGTCTCATGAAAGAGGGTTGCAATTCAGAGACTAATCGTTGGATGAGAGTTCATTCGATTCGCTCCGACCTGAAGAAGATGACGGACGGGAGAAGAAAAGAGAAGACGAGAGAAGAAAAGAGAAGACGAGAGAAGAAAAGAGAAGAGGAGATCGAGTCAGAGAGGAGAAGATCCGATGGATGTTCGGCTAGGACAGGAAGTGAGACCATTCAGACTGAAGAGGGATAATGCCTCGACTGGCTCCCGATCGTCAAGAGCCTCTGACACGACTCCATAATAATCTTGGCATAACACAACAAGGTGAACCAAGCCAACGGAGATGGATTGTGCATGATGTACATACTCTGTCTGTCCAGGCAGACTCCAGAGGATGGCAATGCCACATGACCTGAACACTAAATACTAAATTCTGTCCAGGTCGTGTATTAGTGACTCATGGCATGATAGACAATACCTCGCATTTCCCAACTGCACTCGACACCCATCATCATACCAATGAGGTTAAAAGAGAAATGGCGGAAGACAGGCCAAAAACTCGTACGATTTGGGGACATATTCCTTGTAATGCATCATTATTACGTCAACATTAATTTTGTTTCGAAGAAAGTTAGATAAGCTTTATCTTTTCTGAGAACCATTGTTACTTTGTTGTGGTTCTTCTGGCTTTCCGTTCCTTCCCCCTTCATATTAAACTGTTTTTTTTTTGGGGGGGGGGGGGGAGACCAAGGATCAACGGGATTCCTTTTCCGTCTAAAATGGGGAAATATTTTTAAAGGTGGATTTCATGGACTGGAGAAAGGATCGGTGTTATGCTAAAAGCAGTGCGTCGAGTTGGCATCCTATGTAGGCATTCCCCGATGCGCGTAGACACCGCATCATGCACCTCATCCGCAACAACTAACACTCGATCTTCTAGACAACAACATCACCCCAAACCCAAACTCACCCCAACAATAACTCAGCCCACTCACTTAAGCGGCCCACACACCTAGAGCCATTCGTCATCCACATCGGCTCCATCCACCTTATCGATAATGTTCCGTGAACGGTACTCACCTGAGGTAATCTTTCTTGCAGAGAATCATCCCTCCCTTCGAGAAACATGAGTGTCCTATGTCACCGAGTTGAACGTTGCAGCAGGAACACTTGAGACAGCCCGTGTGCCAGAATCGATCCACGGCATGCAGCAGGAATCGATCAATGATCTTGCCACCACACCCCGCGCAACATCGTACAGCATTGTTGTTGTTGTTGTTGTTGTTATTGTTGCTGTTGTTATTGTTGTTGTTGTTGTTCGTCGTCGGTGTCGGTCTGTTCTCTTTGGTGCTGTCCATATTGTTAGCTGCAATGTAACAACAATAAAACAACCGTTAAAGAAAGTGTGGTTATCGGTGGCTACTAGTACTAGTTGTACAATATCTTCAAAGATTCCGCGCAACTATCGTTGGTAAGTGGTAACACATGTATTTTTCTCATTCTCAGAAAAAGTCTTTGGGAGGACCTTTCAACATCGTTTCATAATTCTTCGTGAAACATCTAGACAATGAAAGTTGTTTGATGGTTAGGTGGTTAATTCGAAATGCAAAAGATGACAAGGACAATTAAATATTTGCATTTCAGAACTAACATTTAAAACAGCAACGAACACATTTTCTATCGAATAACAAGAGTGTTGTTTTCTGTCTAAACAGTTTGTACCGCTATTTAAACCTTCAAACTATGTTTCCTTGAACATGTTTTGTTTTAATGACCGAAAACGGATAACATTAATTATACAAACTACAAAGAGTTCATAACAACAGAAGAAACATTGCTTATAATAATCAAAGAATTGTTTAGACAACCTCACATTATACATAAAAGGAATACTTGCAAGAGACTTTGACCCCTATGGTTTCAAAAGTGAGGATTTAAAAAAAAATGGAGCGATTTTCATTTCCAGCATCGTCTGCTTGCTTTGTAAAAGAACACTTTACTCTACTAATGCGACTTCACTCGGATAAAAGGTATAGAGGCACGTCGACTCAATGAAAGACAGGAGTAAATGTAATCAAATATAGTACCTGCGCACGCTAAAAGCTGGAACGTAATAATGCATTTCGCCTAATGCTTTTAGTATATGACGCTATTCACGTGAGAAAAGGGTTTGTTCCATATTTCATGAAGGCAGTTTGCGCATAAAAGGAAGTAACATAAAACTCACCAAAGCATTTTAGCGTTTTTGGATCGTATTATGGAGCTCCAGTGGCTCCCCTTTTGAATTATACCGACATATAAGATCTTATATGTGCTTATCATTTCACATGTCTGCTGTGTCGGGGCTTAGTTGACTTCAGAATGCGTCTGAGAGATATCGATTTTCATCAGAGTTTCTATAGGCGTCTAATTTCATAATTGAGTCGGAGTAAATGGGGCATTTAGAGAAGTCTGCTCAATGGAATATTTTGTAGCTTGCCAGGAAAACAAATCGGGGGTAAGAGGAGAAGAACCGCTCAGAGTCAACTACAAAGAGAGCTTGGGTTGGTAAGGCGAGAAACGTGAAAAGGAAAAATAATTCATCCTTTGAAAGGTCATGTTATATCGTCTTTTCAAACACGGCCATGAAGTAGTTACTAAAGTTATTGAATATATTATTACAAAGATGAATATAGTTTGCTCCGTTTTAGAAGGGATCATATATGTTTTATAAAATGCCGCTTCCGTTAGTGACAAGTTTATATTTCTCAGGTATGGCATGACGATCGAAGTTCAAGAGCGCGCCAAAGAAACCACTAAAGAAATTCTGTAACTAGCCTCTAGGGGGGTTTTCACTGCTAGGTGATACAGTCAATTTGAGATAGAGGAAGCCGGGTGAGCTGAAACTAACCGAATATTTATGAAGATATAATAAGGCAAGGACTGTTTGATGGTGGTGATATATGATAGAATATAGGTAACAGTTGGACGGACCCTTGGGAGGGATGAACGGTGTAAGATAGTGAGATAGACAGCCAATTTAACGTGCCAACTGCTGCTCCCTCTACTGAAGGGCGAGAGATGTGACAGGAACCCAAGTAACAAATCCAGCGCATCTTATTAATATTCATCGCCATCTCATTGGAATATTCATGAGGCTTGATTAATAACACGTTAAAGTGCGGGCTCGGGGGAGAGATGGCGAGAGATGGCCAGATTAGTTTCAACTTCCCGTCATGCTGCAGCGCTGAAACCGAGAAAACAAAGATAATGAGATTTGAAACATATACCGGTGTGACAATCTAATGAAATTTTTTTGCGACACACGCGCATGACAGCCAATACATTAAAGTGATACCCGCACTGTGTGCAATTCTCAAATACGAGCACCGCATCTAGACACATACTTCCATCGTTCCTTCTCTCTTTACATCTTAAACCATCTTGGCCAGAACGCAGTAAGCCCGCAACATTAGACCAGTTTCATCCAGGTAATCTCATCAGTTTTAGTTTATAAACTTATTGAAGTTCAATCAAAATGATTGCAGACGACACGTTGATAAGAAAACGTAGCAGTCATTATGAGGAAAGTTGATACCATTGGATGAGTTCAATCAAGACAACTTGCATGGCGCACTTCACAAACGAGAAAGTAATTTGAGAAGCTTTGCTTTGCGACCACCATACACTGTAACGGCTTTAGAGTTAATTTATTTCTCAATCGCTCCGGTATTACTCAGGTAATGAGCTACCTGGTTGAAGAATCCTGCTTCTCCTTCACGTCGAAAATTAATAACTCAACATGATCTAGGCCCCGCTTTTAAAGGATGTGCGGCAAACAATCTCATTTTTCCCTCTCCCATCTCAATCATGGCAAGATAATGCTCAGGTCGAGTGTATCCAGCATTCTGAATGTAATGAAAATATTGATCGCATTTTTATGAGATATTTTGAAAAGATTAATTTGGAAGAGGCACGCGTGCGATACATTCACTTCGATATTATTGGGGGGAATCAGGATTGAGTATGGAAAGCTTTCTCTAGGAGACAGCGTGATTTTGGAGGTAGACAAGAGACTATGGCCGTCATAATATTGTATTTGCCTTAATCAGGCATCAAAACTCCATTAGTTCTAATGAATTCGCTTGGTTGATTTATTAAATGAAATCGTAATGCACTCTACCCAGTTCGATTTGCATCAGGAGCTCCCCTCCTCTCTCCCCATCTCTCTCTCTCTCTCTCTCTCTCTCCACTCCGATCGCTTTCTGCTCGCTTTAAGCCTACAACCATGTACTTACTGCTCCTTTCTAGAGCATGACATTCTAAACTAAATTAGTACTTAAAGAAGGGACAAGTGGCTTGCAAAGTTGCAATCACAAAACGGACTCTTTTCACGAAAATACTCGGATAGAAATATAACCCTCAACTCGACTTTATCATTCATTACCGCGTTTTAAAAGACAACATAAGAATTATTATATATCGCTTTTGTGGATATGGAAGAAACTGTTTTACCCACTAGATGCAAAATAAGATTCATGGTCTGTTTGGTCGTATCACCAAAGGGGCTTGTCTTGATTAAAGTCACACTTATCTCGGAAATGTAATGTGTGCTCTATAGGAGCACGTACTTGTCATCGGATTTTTTTCTTCTGACCACAGTTAATAAGTCTCATAATTATGAAAAGAAGTCGGCATACATTACAAGACGTTGCTAGAATTCGATTTGTAGACTGCTGTCTTCAATCATGCATTGCATGAATTAAACACAACTGTCTGAATCCTTCATTTACTTATTCCCGACACATACGCACTTCAGGTTTGGTAACTTTGTTTTCTATCGCTAATTCTTGAAAGACAAGGGGGTTCTTGCATCATTCCGATTATTGTATAACTAGGTATTTCTAGTTTTGAAGTCTGGGATATACACGTAAATCAGACTTTAAAAGTTTTAGTGACTCGACGTTCTTTTTTCAGAATTAATTGCGACTGAACAAAAAGAAAACAAGAAAAGATGTCATATTTTCGACCAACTCTGTCAGGCGTGACTTGACCGAATCTTCTCTCAAACTAATTACTTTCATAGTTGGTTGAAGGTATACCTCACCAAACCAGCTCACGCTCCGTGATGGCGACACCTTTGGGGACAGTATACCTTCTTGAATCTTCCTATAAAAAGGTAGCGAATCAAAATAAAGAGCGTTTCAAATGCAAAGCACGATACGGTCCACCTCGATTGCTTTGCAGACGATCTTAAAACAAAGACGCGGGAAATGATCAAGAGAAAAGGAAATAAAGTGGCGTGACTGGTTCGATTTATCTCGTGTAATTTTCAGATCCTTCTATCAATTTCGGAAGTGCCGGACCGAATACGTTTCTGAGAGTAACGAGCAAACTTGAACTCGACACGAGACTGCGATATCACTCTCCGTTTTTGGAATTCCACGATACTTCACCTATTTCATCCTTGAATTTCAAACATTGACCAAACATTCTACCGATGAGCTTTCAATAAAATCAATGAAAATTTATTATTGAGATTCATCGTTATGAATGTGGACATTCAGTATCAGCATGTTGCCTTTAATAAACGATTCGAGTTTGATAAATGACATCTCATAACAGAGTAAAGCTGTATTAATACTAATATCGGACTGTAAAACATTAATTTAGTTTAAATAATCTGTTTTCATAAGCAGACGATCATCCTTTCCACAGTGGTAAAATAAATACAGTGTATTATTATTTAAAAAACAAAAACGAATGTTGTTCCGAGAAAAATGTCCTATACAGAGCCCAAAACTATTATAGGGAAAAGTCCATAAAGATTTTTCGCCAAAAATGTTTGCATAATGTCTTTTGTCATAATAAGAATGCAACCTAAAAATTTGTGTGTTTTTCTTATCATGAACTGGCTATGTAATGTTATTATCAGTTTTAAAAGGGTTAACAATATATTCATCGTGTAAACGTTATTTTATTGCAATCACTGCCAACCCCATGCATGCAGCGCAGATCATACGATGATTTTATTGCATTCACGTTTAATATCATCGATCATTTACAACGTTCCCAGATTGCTGTTGTTTCTGCGTGTATTTTTACCCCGTCATGGCCGAGATTGAAATGAATCCAAAACGGTTTTAGCCTGAGCTTTATTGGTCTGGTCAATGCGATTTTAATAAACCTATCAAGTTTGATCCTTCATGGAGTGTAATACCGAACAACAATAAGGCAGGGTTCGCTCGGAGTAAGAGCTATCACAACCAGCAATTAACCCAAGCCTGGCATTTCTATATATAACCCCCCCCCCCCCCGACGAAATGAATGGTATTGGTAGCTCGCGCTCTCAAATGTATTGCTATGATATCCACTCTGTTATTATTGCAAATAACAGCTGCACTTAATCACATTTGTCAAGGCGATGAAAACTCATTAAGCACGTGGTTACTCGCGCAGGTAGCTCCAGTTGCTTTTCATAATGGGTTTCTATGTGTGCTATAGCATCATTGCATACGTCCAGCTCCCTATCATCATCGTCCCCGCCGCCGACGCCGGCTGAGGGAGTATAAGATTTGGGTGCCGGGTTGCCCTCCTTCAAATCATACACATTATTAGCCATAGTATTTCCATTCAATTAATTTCACATCATTGTAATTTGTCACGCATGGCGTCCCATTCTAATAGCTTTCCAGAAGGAGGGGAGTTTCGCACAATCTTCATCGATCATTAACGCTCTGCAATTCGCCTCCATTAATTTCTTCATGCAACCGGATCGGCATTTCCATTAGTCCTTCTTTTCACGTGTGACTGCGGGGAAGCCTGGTGAATGATCACCCAAAATGCAATATCCCTGCCTGTACACGTTTGCGGGCGACTAGCCGTGAAGAACGCAAATGGTATCATTAAAAATGAGTGTTAAAATTAGTGCTGTAACCAAACGTTTAACCGTCCGGTATCCGACCGCCGATGGCGGATTCCGTTTTCAATTGGACGGTTTCGGTTAAACGGAAAAAAAAAAAAAAAAAAAAAAAAAAAAAGTTTTTTTTTTTTTTTTTTTTTTAAAGTTTCGATTTATGCCCCTCCACCTGGCAATGTCTCCCAGCTCGGTAATCTGTTTTTTTGACTCACCACTCCGAAACTAAAACAACACTCCAATTTGTCTGTCATCTTCAATATGTACTTTATAATAAAAATTCATCCAACTTTTACACATGGCGTACCACAAGGTTCTATCCTAGATCCTCTACTGTTTTTTTATTTACATTAATGATCTTACACATTCTTCTAAAAATGACATTGTTACAAATCAGCGCCTTCAAATGCACCTCGCAGTTAAATGAAAGTCCTGGCTTGCTGCCGACAGAGTCGGTCAAAAAAAAAAAAAAAAAAAAAAAAAAAAAATAGTTTTTTTTTTTTTTTTTTTTTTAATTTAATTTTTTATTCGTTTAACCGAAAACCGTCCGGTTTTGACTGGCGGTTAAACGGAATTGGAGATATCCGTGATATTACAGCACTAGTTAAAATATCCAACCGCGTTTGGCTCAGACCCGATTTCTACCCCTCCGCATTGCCATCACACGTTGCCATCTTGTCAAGCAAAGCTCATAATGATTTCCAACATTGCTGCTTACTGCCTGTCACGAAGACCTTTTTTTAATAAACTCCACTTCACTCAGCGAACACGATTGGTGTCCCTTACCTCAGTATGAACATTATGGAACGCGTAATTGCATTTCTGTCATATTTGCATTTTTGTACGTGAGTGACGATTAGAGTTATTGGCGTTACAAATGGCTACACTCCATCGTAACCCTTGTGTACGAAGCAAGAGAAAAACATGTGTTGTAATTCACAATTACACATTAAAGGCTAAATGTGGCCTTTGTGTGTATATGACTGTGTATGTGACAAAACATGTGATCCATTGTGGAATGAATTATACAAAAGAGGCGGGAATATAAGAATGATATTGGTGACAATGCATTGCTACGATGAAAGCCATATATGCAACATTGATTTGAGAGGAAATATCTATAAAAGGAAAAAGGAAATTTAAAAAAATTATTCCACGATAGGACATCTTCACTCTAATGGCATTGATGTGTTGCTACATCGGTTTAAAAAAGCGTCGTACAAATAAATTCGATAAGTTATATTTATGTAGATTTGCACACAAATACATGACATGGATACAAAAATTTAAAAAAGAGTAATTCCCATCATTTTGTATATTAAATTATCATCATCATGCTTAGATTCCAAAGGAACTGTTATAATTACCAATGTATATCACGTCGTTAACCTGGAAAGTAAACTTATTATGCTTATAATTATCGAATGGCGTTCATGACCGTTTCTCATAATTTTGATAAAGGTTAGAGTAAGTAGAACAAAGACAAAGACGTATCTTATTCTTAAACAGAATAGAAGAAGTCTATATGGGTTTACGGGAAGGATTAAAAGGAAAAGAGAAAGAGTTAACAGAGAAAGAAAATGGTTTATAAGAAGTATTAAAAGTTGTAAGCGAACACGTGGAGAAGTCTTTCTACACATGCCCTGACCCCTTCCGAACCCGTAGTATGTCCAAATGAAAACCTGTCGACAGATCTGGAGACAAATTGCGACTGTACCGGGGATGTTATCTCACCAAATCAAACGCTACCACTTCAAGAAAATACGAAAGGAACGCCAAACAAGGAATCCACGGCAAGGTTGAAATATTTTAATACGAAGTTTAGATTGCAAAATGATTTGGGTTTGCTTTCCTAACAACAATAAGTACCTCGAAAAAGATCGCTTCTCTTCCCAGGAGATTATAACAATTTTTCTTTTGTTTTCGTGGTCAAAGTTATAGACAAACAGGGGAAAATGTTCACATGCTGGCATTGAAATAAATACAAATTGCTTTAGAAATGGCGCAAGTAATTTCGTTTCTGTTTCAATAATTTCTCAAAAGATTGGCACCAAATGCCGTAGCTTATCTATATTATACAGATTTGTTAGTTATTGCACCGTCTGTTCTCTTGTTATTATGAACTTACAAAAATCACGTACAAGTTAATAATACATGTATATAGAGCTTGTAAATGGTTTCCCGAAACCATAGTTTCATCAGCGAAAATGTGCCGTTTTCACTGTAATTAATCCTACCTGCTAATTATCTTGGCGCAGATTTGAAGCGAGACTGCCTTTTCGTGCTTTTGAAATAAGCCAGTTTTAATGCACGTTTTACTTCACTTTTCGTAAACCATACGTTATTATTCTTGCTTTTTTGCTTCTCGCTATGATTTTTAGGTTAAAAGTATGACATTCATTTTGTTGGCATTATATAAATCACGATTCATCTTCATTGTCATTATGACCCAGTTTATAGATGACACGTCTGTCTTGTTGTATAACATTAAACCTTTGAAGCACGCGTTACTTAACTATTAATGTTCGACCTTTTCATTCAACATCGACCCAACCACGCATCTTCTTCAACCATCCGCCTCCTAGCTTCTCCAAAAGCTTGTTTAAATTATTATCTTCATATTCTTTCCCTACTCTTTATTTTTAATACCTTAACTCTACAATCAGACAATAATAAAGATAAGGGAAAAAAAGTCAAAGCTCTCTTCTTATCTTCCTGCTTCCGTATTTCTGAATATTTAAACAGAAACTTGATTTCACAGCAACAATCAACCACACACGACAGTAACAGTAGATGGCCAATTTTCTTTATCATCTTTCTAATACGTAGCGCGATGTCGTGCGTTTCCCAACGAGCGATTGAACGACGAACTCGGGGAGGTAATAACCAGCGAACTTGCTAATTTGGAAGGTTTTCCCCGGCCGATGGCGAGAGATTGCCATCTTTTCATTCATTTCCGACATCTGAGATGCAGACTGAAGGTCAAGGGAAAATTCCTCCGTTGTGAAATCATATTCCAATTACAAAAATAGGAACGCGCAAAATGGTGGCTAACTTCAGCCGACCATGTTCGATTTCTCCTCGCTAATTTTCACGCGAGGCAAGTCGCTCAGCACAATAATCTTTCCTTTTTGTAATTCGTTAATGTTCTACTGGATACAACTGAAATGATGCATAACCAATCTTAAATACATGTTAAATCAGCCACCAATATCTTATAGGGAAAAAAACCACACACAATTTCCCATTTTAGAGAATAAAGAGTAAGAAATGTGTCAAAGGTTGTCATAATGGAGTTTATCCTGTGACACTGTTTACTAAGGTCAGTGTGGTATCTGGTTGGTGACGCCTGGGACATTTGCTCCTGCGACAATTGATCCAACCATTATCTTTTATCAAAGCTTTAGGACTAGGTTTAGGGTTGGAATTGGGTTTTAAGTTTGGGGTTAGGGTTAGGGATAGGTATAGTGTCGAGTCCGGGGTTGACGTTGAGAAATCGGTTAGTGTAGGATTGATTGACGCAGAGCAATTGTCGCAGGAGCAAGTGTCTTTGAATCCTTTGGTTTCTATATCTTGATTGGAGCATACAAGGAGGGTCTGGTAACACCTTGATCGGAGGGCATCACTGGGGTCATCTCCTATGTGGTTCAAGAAGAGTTAGCTTGACCTTATTAACCTATCATCCCCACCATCAGAAGCTATCAGGGGCGTCGGATTCTTCTTCAAGCGCATCAGGTGGAGTCCATTTTCATTCATCTTCTCTGTCGCCCTTGTCGTATCCAGTAACATTTCGCATTCAGTAACAGTGTCTTTTTCGGATCCTGATCTTGAGGCAAAACATTATCTCTGAAGGCGAAGACTTGGGTTTCTGCAAACCCTCATGTTCAGGTAACACTTGAGATTCACTCAGTCAAAGTGTCGATTCTGAAGCGATTGTTACGTGCTCTCTTCCTAGGGAGATGTGCACAGACCAGGGGGCGTTTCACAAAACTTGTCATCAGTGACAAATGACCACCTTTGTTATAAGCTACTGAAATCCTTGCTTCTGATTGGTTATCAGCATATTTGTCACTGATTTTTGTCATTTGTCATTGAAAAAAGACTTTGTGAAACGGGCCCCAGTAGCTTTTTCTTATCTTTATACAAGGTAATGCATTTTATAGTTCAATTACACACTTGGAAATGTTGGCGCAGAGTTTCTACAATGACGGTAGGAATACTACGAACTTCAGGAAGTTTTTGGGAAAAATAGTACTCTGTAGGGCATGAAGGTTGTCGTGTTTTGGTTTTGGTTTTCAAAACAACGAGGGCACTTATTATCCAAACCTTTGGCTGAATGTCTACCATTTCAATGTCTATACTGATGTTATATGAACAACAATTTGGATGATTGGTATCTACTTTTGTTTGTTTGTTTGTTAGGTTTTGAATTTTGACAAGACGGATAAAGCATACTTATTAGCAAACAACCTATTGGTCTGAAGTTCCTTCCGAAAGACTTGGTAATATTTCGAATGTCTTATCAACGGACACGGGTGCTTGTTTAACTGGGTTTCGAACTCGGTGAATCTAAGAGCCCCTACTCGATCCGCTGAGCTACAGTGTCTCCTAGGAAGCAATGACCTAGCCCTTCACAGAACATCGTGACGCAACACGATCACAGAAACGTATTGAGCCTGATCTTTAATGCATTCACGCTATCGATGTTCAAGGTTTGCCTCATTCTCAGCCAACTTCTCAGGTGAATCTACCTACCTGAGCCTAAAATTGATCCTGACGTATAGATTCCCTTTTCTAGGTTATCATTGTTTTAGGTTATCATCGAACACGAGCTGGCCGCCCGCCCTTCCAATGTGACGCGAAGGTCGGTAATGTTCGCGCCTCGTCTGTCTTCCACGTTTCGTTGGCGTAAATTAACTCCGATCTGTTAGACGGCTTCTTCTTTCCTGTTCTGTATCTATGGACATTAATCAAACTGATCGTCACCCGAGACTCTGCGGATTGATTCTCGTCTAAATATTTCCACGGATTGAAGTATCACACTTTCGCCTTACGTCAATCAGATTACAAAGGTGGGGAACGTTCAGTTTTCATCGAATAGGCTTTTCTTACGCGGGATAAATTTGATCTTGTTGACAATTTAGGTCGAAATGATAACATTAACGTCCGGAATTGAGACTATAGAGACACGTGGATGGGTGCATCTTCTTCGCCTACTCCATCTGTGTCTCCACCTTACTCATGATCTACGCACCATCCTTTTCTATAGCCTTCAAATAAGGCTTGCATGCCTTTTTTTAATCTACATCATAAATATGCACGCATAGATGAACGTTATTTGGATAATTCTGGTAACAAAAATCTGCGTCACGATCTAGTTTATAAGGCAAATTCTCATTTGCAAAAATATTTATTCTGTTGGAGAGAGGCCAGGAGCTATCAAAGTGCGTCCAATCATCCTATCTATTATTTGATTAAAATCAGAGTATGGAGCTCAGGCTATCTCTGTAATCCACGATTTGTCTTCTGGGTTTGGCATACATGCGATTGATGCATGGCGCGGCGAAGCCAACTTGAAACATGTCGTTCATGGTTTTAATTTCATTACGAAACGACGGGCATGATTAAACCGCATCGATGCATGATCGTATTATCACGATGAACGGGCCAAGAAACAAGGAATACGACGCAAAGAAAGAAAAAAACGTAAACGAGAGGAGAAAAAATATCAACACTTGGGTTCCCCGGGACGTGGCAGATATATTTTCCTGATTCAAAATTGTTGAAAGACGCGCAGGGATAATGCACTGTCTGGAACTGTGTGTGAAGTGCATTTGTTTGAGCATGTTGCTTGGCATAGTATATGTTGATAAATGAGTGCGAGCTATTAGGGGAATTTGAGCGAATTGTAGAAGGGGAAACGGAAAAAACGAAATGCGAAATCTCTCTCTTCTAAAGTTCTATGCTTTCTACTTCTGCATCTGGCGGTATTAACAGGGGAAATTTGTGAAAGTGCACAGGTATCCAATTACAGATACATTATTTCGTTTCGGTATTACATTGTCTATCTTTCTTTCGGGGTACATAGTAACTGCACCGACTTGGAGACCCACATGGCTGCTAATGCACTTCCTTAATATCGCAAATGGAAAAACTGATTAGACCGAGGAATTCTGATTGGGAGATTTCCTGTATTCCAATCAATAATGGAACAATGCTACATCTGAAAGGACTTCAATGTCAGTGTGTGGGACTACACTTAGGAATAATATAAAAACACAGTCGATCCTTTACTTGCTCGAGATTCTTTTAAATTCCATTTTACGGACAAAAACCAAATATCCCCGATTAAAGTGCTTCATAAATTGTCACCGATAGAATTCTAAATTGTCTCTGTTTCACAAATATTACATTTTACCGAATTTAATTTCTGTTCATTATCCCAGTTTCCCCCGAGGAATGAAAGAATAATCAGTTCAAAACATAATAACTGCAAAGGTTATCATCATTCATTCACATCATTGCTTGCTCTCAAACATACTTAATCAGCATGATCAGTGTAGAAATCATTTTAAACAAGCATGTTATCATGTCACTGACAAACATCGCTGAATTCCGACAAAGAAAACAACTATACAATAATTAAAGACATCAAAAGTGAAAACACAGAAAACATGAAGACAACCATTTCGGAAGATTTCCCAACAGGGTTGGTTGTATTCTCCCTATAGGAGAACACTCATTGAAGCTGCGCGTATCGCAAGGGAAATGAACACATCCTTGCTGCCAAGCAATTCAAGAGAAAGGAGGATATTACAGCATTTTGCTCTGATTTATGAAAGATCCAGAGATGAAAAAAATTCATCCGTCAGATTTGTCACCCAAGAAAGCGGGACAGGGAATAAAAGAGAGAAAGGGCGAGAGAGAGAGAGAAAGGAAGGAGGAGAGAGATTGGGGGAAAGGAAGATAAAGAAAAGGGGAAAGATCTGTTCTTGCTGATTCGCAAGACGCGCTCGATGTATCATTTTATCCAATGAGTTTAATGCCAGAGTATCACAACCTCGTCTCCGTTCACAATCGAGTAAATTTAATCAACTGGATTTCCCGCCTTTTTTGTCGTGTCTTGAACGTCACCATTTTCATCATCTCTCTCTCTTCCCTTCTCTCTCCTCATTTCTTTCTCTTTCTCCCTGAATCTCTATCTTCCTACCCAGCCTTCTCATTTTCTTCTCCAATCAATAAACTGGGGTTGGACACTTTAATAATCCGAGTGAAGCAAGAGGCGCAGACAGCAGTGGGCTAATGAAAAAAATTCGGTGCAATGTTTTGGAATCGCGTCAAATCAGAGTGGCTGGCTGATTAAAACGGAGTAGAAGACGTGGGGTGGGTGTGGGTGTGGGGGAGATTCCATATATTAAACCATATGCCCTTTCCCACTGCTGCTGATTAATCAGCATAATCACGCAATGTCTCCGTGAAGGGTGGGGTAATCTAAACCCTCCTACCAACTACCACGGCCGTTCGCTGAAGGTTGTCACTGCAGCCCCTCTGATAGTGCGCTATTAAACATGGCAATGTGAACGTCAGCTAATCGTCTGGGAGAGAGAGAGGTGGAATGACGTGTGGTACTTCTTATCACAGATCAAAGATATTGCTCAGTTCTACCATCATCACACAACGCACACGCGCACCCCTCCCCACGCCCACACCCTCTCTCTACTCACCCACCCCACCCGCAGAAAAAAAGCAATAAGGTATATCTTTCAGGATGAGCTGGTTTCATTTAATTACTTCATGCAAATTGCATTTGGTTGCCCTTTTCATTACTTTTCTCATTATCCACTCCAAAAGGACCATCACCAACAAAGGATCTCGACAGATTTGCAGTGCGTCTCGTGTGCCTACCGTTACAGCCAAGGCCACTTTGCTTCATGTCCCTGATTTGTAATCAATTTATTTCCATATTTACTGCAATAACACCTGGGTTAATTATTATATCAAAACCATACGGGTTGACACGGGATAGAGATAATTACGTTATAAAGAATCAAGATTGATATGACTTGCAGTAGATGAGTTTGTAATTTAATTAATTACTTTGATTATATTGCATTAAATATAGGGATAAAACGGGGGTATATTGAGATACGAGTATTGCTTTCATCAAATTTCTTTAGGTATTTTGTTAAAAATATATCTTGCTACAAAACGTGTATTTTACGAAAAAATTGTGACAAATCATTTCTCAGTGTTGTGTTGATGTACGTATTCGTGCTCCTTTTTGAGCCTCTCCAAATTCCCCCCACTGCCAAACACAATATAACAAAATTAAATTTATTGTAATTGGTGTTTACCTACTTAAAAAACACATACATTGACGACTGTACAGCGCACCAATAATTTTAATATATCCCCTTCCGAAAACATTCGATTTGTATTCTCTGTACTTGAGCATAAACGTCATGGAAATATGTTGGTTTCCTGAATTAAAGAACGGAAATTAGTCGAACACTTATCAGAGACCATTCAGGAACGAGGCATGCCACTGAACTTGATTACATTCACGTACACGGTATACACTGCGCAAGATAGATTGCTCTTTGCGTCCAGTCGCGCAATAACACGAGTGCAGTAATTGATCTAGGGAGGAAATTACTACTGGAACAGGAGAGAGGGAGAGAGGAGGGGAAAAAGGAGATCAGAGAGAGAGAAGTTTAAAGAAAAAAAAGGAAAAAAATGCGAAGAGTAATCAGGAATTCCAAACTCATCAGGGCTGTGCAAATGTAAATAGTGCAGAAAGAAATTAATCACGCGCAGTTATTGGGAATTCATACATTCATTCCTATTCTGCAATCGTACGCATGGGTCGACGGTAGGGGGTAGCCAAACGGTGCTAGGGAGGGGGTGGGGCGACGCGATCCAACCGATACATTACAACAACCCTCAAGTCTGTTTAATTAAAATACAGCCCCATTGCACTATCTGCTCACTTATCTTTGCAATGATCTGAGTCGATAAATTTGGTCAAGGTGAATTAATTGTTCCCTGGTCGCGTCACACATCACGCACCGTGCTCCTAATTTAATACTTCCCTGGCTATGCCGGTATTATTACGATGCTTTTCATCATACACGTATCTAGATCCTATTCCCAAAGCATTGTTATTATGTAGTAGACGGGACGCTCTCTCCGAATATATCTTTCTTCATCAGTTTAAAAGCTCGAGATTAATCACAAAAATGTTTCAGCTGGAAATTACGTCTGGAGGCTGTGTAAATGACAATACCTACATATCCAGATGGAGTAACGCACAAAGAAACAATTGGTGAATTGGTCCACGTTTAGAGTAGACATTAAACACAATTTTCGAACTCACATCAGTCAAATCTAAGACGTTGTTGTATTAACCCTTTTATATTTTATCAGAGTGTAGGAAATGTTGATAAATAGTCACAGATATGAAGGTTGCCATGTATGACGCTTAAAATCGAGGTTTGAATGGGTGCAAGTAACTGGTCGGATAACTGTAATACAGCTTTCTCATTTCCACAAATGTATTATATGCTATTGACACCGCTAAGCCCATCCATTAATTTCATATAATTATACTGGGAAATAGCTTAGGTAATGTGAACAAGACTGATATTCGGTAATTCTATCTTTTGCAGGTAACTGCTTTACCAGCAACATACTGAGCTAATTCGTGGGGTAATATACAAACAGCGTCGAACAGTATACTTATCATTATAGATTAACGAGAGACAGGATCCTGGTGTTCAAAAATTATCATAATACCCTTAAAGAGAAGGTTGAGTTCTGGGAAGAGGTGAAAAATAATTTGTGAGCGTTACTCATTCTTATTATGCAAGTGTGGAAGAACATCAGATAAGACATGTTCCCTGAAAAGCATGGCTCTTCAAATGCCTTCATATTCTAAATATGCATGTAACATCGTAAACATCGGGGGCCGGCTTTTTACGCCACGTGTTCGTGTAGTCCCATATACATCTTTCTGTGTACAGTGTTTGTAACTTTACCAAGACTTGGCCAAATTTCTTATCATTTTGATGATTCCAGAACCTTGCAATACACACAAATTCTTATATGCTAGATGATCAACCTTTTCTGGTCGGTTCCACACCGTTTCTTTCTCAATGCAATCGCATGACCATGACTCAACTTCATCTTTAAGTGTAAAATCAAATTCAAACTAGGCTTTATTTTGGTGTCGCACTATTAGAAGGTAAGCGTTCTTCTTCAGTTTAGTTTAGGAATATCATTGACGTATTTTGTATATTTACTAAAAAATAGTGATTTGCATAATAGTTGTTTACGTGACGCCTTTGTTAGATTCATATTGAAATAATGCCATTCAAAGACAACAATTTGTAGCTACATATTATACTAATTGTTATTTTGCTCAACGCTTGATCATTTTTGCAACAAGGTTAGCTCTTTCTCTCTCTAGTCTCTCCCTGCCTTTGTTTCTTTCTGTCTATATGACACTCTTTGTCTGTCTCTGTCTCCTTGTCTGTCTGCCCCCCCTCTCTCCCTCTCTCTCTCTCTCTCTGTCACTCTCGTCTGACAAGGCACGTCCCCTATAAGAAAAAATCCACTTTAGCCTGGACTCGATGAATTAAGTAAGTGTCCATTATTGCGAGGTGGCGACGGTTCGAATTCATTTAATAAATGATATTAGGGAATTGGTCCACGTGAGCTCCAAACCGTCGCATTCACACTGCAAGCAAAAACCATCGGTTTCTCTCAACTTCTGGGGGGTGTTTCACAAAACTTGTCATCAGTGACAAATGACAGTTTTTGTTATAAGCTACTGAAATCCTTGCTTCTCATTGGTTATCAGCAGATTTGTCACTGATTTTTGGAATTTGTCATTGAAAAAAGGCTTTGTGAGACGGGTCCCTGGTGTTTCGTCAGAAGCTGCAAAGCACCTCTCCATAAACATGTCGAAAACCCATCTCAGGGTGTGGTTTTTCGAAGCGCCGGCAGAAACTTCATCGGTTTTCGGAGTGTAAATGCTCACTCTCAAAACACTGGTGAATCATTCCAGCTTTTTTGTCACGTGACTGTCCATGCTTCTGTGCCAAGTCTGCTAACACATGCAAGACAGCGACTAGTGGCACATGCACACAACTCAACTTACCTAGTACATACACCGCCCCCCCCCCCCCCCTCTTCCCCAAAGAAAGAAAACAAAAAAAGGGTTTATCAAACACCAATATTTTCTCAGGAATTCGTTTTTCAGTAGTCTAAATGGCTTCTTCTTTTTTTTAAAAAGTTTTATCAAAATTGTTTTGGGGCTGTGTAAATGAGCCTACCGTCACACTCACATCCATTTCCCTAAACCATGCAATTTAGACAGCCAAGGAGCGCTTTCACAACTCACATTCAGCCGTAGTCTCTGCAACCTAACCTCAACCCAGCCGGACAATAATGATGTAACATTTAATAATAATAATAATGACAATAATAATAGTAATAGTAAGATTGGATTTTTGTATAGCTCTCATTTCTGTCAGACTTGAAAATTATGGCGTTCCACAATTATTACTACACCATAAGCATGGCTGCCATTACGACGCTCTAGCATTTCAAGGAATTACATCCTGCCAGGTACAACTCAGTGGATTCGCCTCACCCGGGTCGAGTGTGGAAAATATAGAGTAATGTCTTGCCAAAGGATATAAGTGACGCGGTGGGGCATGAGCCGCGAACCATGTGATCTACAATCTGGTGACGTATCCACTAAGACAATGACACCTCCACCAAAGTGGTATTATGTTCTCATCCACAGAAAGAAGAAAAAGTGAAAGATGGAGGAAACATATCTATGTACTTTTAAAGTTCCTTGCTAACTTGATCCCACTTCCTTAATCCAAATTCCCTGTTTCAAGGTTAATTCGAGCGTGAGCTGTGCAACATCTTTATCTCTATTTGACTGTGCTATATGCATGATATCATGATCACCATTTCTTACTCTGGACCCTTAAGGTAATTAATCGAGGCAAACATTTCTACCCGTTGTCCATCTACGACGTGCAAGGGAACTTATCCGGAGGTATCTTTGGTAAACCTACGTAATGGTCAACGAAATACGGCATTATCCGAATACATGCATCCTTGCTCAGCCCATGTCGCAATCGTACGGGAGATCGCCATTGCCCTGACCCAGATACGAGTGACCGCGTCTGGTCATCGCCACAAATCTTTCAGAAAAGGTCTAATAGGCTAGACTAAATTGGCGTACTCGACCGCTGTATCGCAATGCTTTTCCACGAGGAAGAGACAGCACATTAGAAGAGGTGCATTAACTCTGTTTGTAATAATACACCCCCAACGCCATTAGTCCAATTCCATAAATATTTTAAAATACTTTTCCTCGTCGACACTGAATGTCACCCGTAAGGCAAAGTGGGGGAAAAGGGCATTCTAATAAAGCGCCAAAGACAACTGGCTCAATAACTATTTCTGCCTCCCCGGCAACACTGATGTTGAAAGTTTAGATCCAAGATGAAGAATATTCTCCATGGTAACCACCGTCTAAACAAAAGATGTCGACGATTGAGACAGGGGGAAAAATGCCTGAACAATTGATGTAAAACGAGAAGGTATTGACGTGAACCTGAGCGAGTTATTGTTCTAAACACGTAACAAATTATGGTGTTTTATAAGAACCAACTTAAATACCACTTAACGATACGAATATATAAGTGCAATTAATGCTTCCTAGGTACGCCATAATGCATGGTGTCCATAAATATTCGGTTCATTTTTTTAACTGCGGTTCCTAAGAGCAATCTACTTTTCAAAAAAAATTAAAAGCTTTCTCACGTGACCTCGTGCTACATTATGGTTAACTATTTGTTAAAACAACTCCACAATGCCATCGTCTTTATACCCGTTATAATTGAGGCGCCATTTTGATTGCATGGTTACTTGAGTTAATAAAGCTAATAAAGGCAAGTAGTGCTTCATATAAAGCCCATAAAGACAAGTAGTGCTTGTGCCAGTGATCTCTCTTATAGCTCCATGACTAAAAGCAAATGTACAGTTCGTTTTACATTCACTTTGTGTACGGTGCAACTCTTACATGATGCGAAAACGACCACGCCAGTTGCTGACGCATTGCTCCGTCAGCGAATGACGCCTCATGCACAACCTGCTTCTGAAAGGTTCGATATTAAAGACCGTCAATACTACTGGGCCAGAAGGGATTAGACCACACAGCGAGGTCACTGACAGGTGGCTATCTCATTAACTCAGCTCTCAACTAACATGAGCAAAAGAGGATCATGGGGGACCAACAGGCACCGATTGGGGAAGTTTTCTATATAGAGGGAGCAAGTAGCTACAAGTAGGACAGTGGGGCTTTAAAACAGAAACACCAGAGCGTCTCGCCTGGAGGCATATGCAATGGAAACAACGCAATGGGCATTAAACAACAGATCGAACATTTGACGAAGTCGGTTTGGCAAACACGAGACAGAGAGGGATTGATTTTAGAGGAATTGGCCGGGGGATTCGAAATGTCCCAATATCTTTCGACATAGATGACGGCAATGGCTTGACAGACCAATAAGTTCCACCAGAACGTCGCATCTGGATGTCACCCTCTCTCATGACTGTTCGCTTCAAGAATCCAAAATTATCACTAAGTTTTCGAAAACGAATGGCCCCCTTTCTGGAGACCCGAAAACGTATCGATTCATTCGTGCTGGGGATGGGCCTAACAAAATGAAGATACTCTTCTGATCATGGTTCTCGGGGAAAAGGTGAACATGTAATAAAAACCGATCAACATTGACATGTAGACCAGATCAGGTCAGTTATATCGCATAAGAAAAGATGTCTGAAGTTGAAGGCCATCCTAACCTAACTTTGGGACCAGAGTCCCTTTACTAGTCAAAACGGTTGTAAATTATCTAGTAGACTTTCCCCAGGGTTGATTTTCGCCAAATTACATGACCGTATTTGGGTTTCATATGACCCGTGTGTCAAAGGAATGAATGATAGATGTTATTTATTGCGCATGTGCGAGTCCTGAGAGACGACGAACCGTTTCCACGTGGTTGCCTGCCAGTCGCAATGCGATCACAAAATACCCTTCGGATGGACAAATATTGTGTTTAATTCAAAGACAACGCTCTTGTTGTTTTCTCTTCTTCTTTTTGAATCGTTCGGCGGTCAGTTGGTGATCTGATAGAAGTGATGACGTACCGCGATGTCCGTTGGGTATGGACGTGATCTGGGTGTTGTCCGATGAACTCTACTTCGAAGCTTGACCGTGGTCAACGCAATTAACTTGTGGATACCCTTACTCTGCACGCACGTGATCGTGCCACATGAAGTCCAAAACAAGGTGGTGAGGAGTGGGGTTGGTAGGAGGGTTCTGCGCATTGCAATAGTAATATCACCATTCATACTATAAACACATTTAAATTCAAGGTTTCACGAAGTCCGTTTAAATTTGAAATGTTCGCCCTCGTTCGGTGCGAAATATAGGCCTACGTGAAAATAGGAGAGACACAACGAGCAACAACTGAAAAAAAGGGTTTGTCGTTTGGTAAAAATTACTTTAATGTTAATATGGACCATTTCTGCCAGCCTTACAAGGAGTTTTTAATATAACCCAAACATGAATATATCAACGATATGACAATGAACAAAAATGTTGCAATTATAATGTTATAAATGGCCAATAAATTACCACGGTGTCGTTTCATAATGACAACATTCTTTTGAAACCACGTTCCCAACCTGCTGATAGCATCACAACAACACGGTAGCAATGGAGGCTTTCTCCATTAGGCGTCGTGTCCTAGAATGACTTTGGCCTTTGTTAATTGCCTTCATTCATCATGATCCTTCAATCTTCTGTCCCTTCTAGTCATGAGTGACGCATTTCTTACCCATCCCTTCTCCTTCATGCCTCTCGAACATCCCTGTTCCAACACCCCTCGGATATCTATTACGATCTCCACAACCCCCGTAACATTGAAATCATATCATGTAAGCAACGGATTCAACGGAAGTACAAAACTTATAATAATCTCACCATTAACGCCAGAGTACAAAGTTGGGAAGGTGTCAAAACATATAGGACCTTGATAAACATAGCTTGATAGTAAAGATGCTTTTCTCCGGCGCTGTGTATGGGACATTTTAATGGAAAGGGTCTCAACCGGCGTGTCGTCAGAAACTTGCGCTGAGCATAGCCGCTATTTGCCCAAGGAGGCACTCACGTTGCCGAATTGAGGGTATCCTCTGATTAATGGAAAATTGACAGGATCCATTAGCCTTTAGAGAAAGGATTTAAGGGAGAGTAAAAACTGTAATGTCAGATGCTCGTGCTAAAAGTAACTTTATCAAAGAATGCTAGCTTCCTGCGAATGTGAGAATAGACTACCCCCACGGGGAGCTCCAAAGTGCCATTAAGATTTCAGCCGGTGATGGAGCGCTTATTCTTATATCATAGGAAAGAAAATATTCGTGTTTGAGCAAGATACCGTATTAGTTTAGCAGTCTACATGTACCGCCGCATGACGTGACATAACCAAAAACGAGGGATTACAAAACTTAAAATTGGAATCTTTTAAAAGTGCGTACATCAAAATATTTAAAAATCTGATAAAACCCAAGTTTGAATGGTTTTGCATGACGTGACATAACCAAAAACGAGGGATTACAAAACTTAAGAATAGAATCTTTATAAAAGTGCGGAAATCAAATTATTTAAAAATCTGATAAACTCCAGGTTTGAATAGTTTTGTTTAAAGTAGGATAATATCCACGGACCACAGGAGGAGAGCAATCATTCTCATAACATTTCAATGTACATGTAGATGAAATATAACACAATGACCTCTTTATGAAAAGGAAGAAACTGAATTACCTTTCATCTAAAAAGATTTTCCCAAAGAAAGGTAAAAAAAAAACAATTATTGTTAATCGTACATTCATTCGTGTCAAAAGCTTTCATGTTCATGATGTATGTTTAGTGTAATAATGACATCACTGAATATTCTTTTCTTCTTTGGTAACAATCGAGACGTCAGTTTGAGTTTTCATGCCTATAGACGAGATAGAATTTTATATTCAAATATAAATATACATTTCACATAAACTCGAAGACGTTTAGTATTTCATTTCCTGTTCGCATTTGAGTCGATAAGTGTTGAAATGAAGTATAATTCAAAAAGCAACAAAACAGAATATTACGAATGAAAGCGAGAATTCAAAAGGGTAAAAGGCAAAATATTGTATATGGATGAAGGTATGAACAAAGCTATTCGAAACGTCATGGAAAGGAGTACATTAAAAATGGGGGAAAAGATAGTGAGATTGGAAAGAAGAAGAGAGAGAGAGAGAGAGAGAAGAAGAAGAAGAAAAAAAACATGGACGAACATAATAGAGCAAGAAATTATAAGATACACACTTGTACCGAAAGGGGAAAGAATCCAATGCAAATAATTAGATCATATAGATAAAATGACTCGAGGAAAGAGAGGAAAGACGGAGCAGTAGGAGAGAAAGAGAGAGAGAGAGAGGGAGAGAGAGAGAGAGAGAGATGTAGAGATATTTTCCCGAGGAAAGCTCGTAATAGGAGTATCACTTTCATATTAATATTTGCCTAAGTGCCTTTGCGTTCGGTTATAATTACAAAGAGAGAAAAATATGAACTGGTTCGGGGCTGTTAATGGGCGCTAATGCACCGCTCTCAAAGGCTGCTTCCCCTACAGATCGCAGAGAGGGAGAGAGGGGGAAAGACAAGGTGAAATGGAGGATGAAAACACATATGAAATACGCTTTTTAATGGCCTCTTGTTTGCCTTTTATTCCAATATAGGGATTATTTTCATATCGGAAATCAATCAATGTGAGTTAGGGCATTTAATTAAAAAAAATATTTGATGTTTCAATTTGATAATGGAGCCGTGGAAAGCGACGCTCTCTCAATTTCACAAGGATAGAGTAAAGAGCGGCCTATTTGTAATTGTATCCGTTTACATTAGGTCGAAATGTGTTATGAATTATTCCATTGTTACCACAAGTTATCTAATAAGAGAATATGACTCGGAAATATATGAACAGAAAAAAGAAACAAGAGAATTCACTTAACATAATTTGTGAGAAGTTGAGTTCATGGCTACAATATGACTTTGCCTTTATTGTCTCCATAGACATTTAAATTCTTAGGAACATAATTGTAATTATCACTGCGTATGGAGCAGGGAGAAACAATTTGATTTTCCACAATTAATCAAGAAACGAAACACGTGGGAAAAAACCTAGCCCACTGGTTAGAGGGACATTTAAAAGTAACAAAAGAAAAAGCGTGAATCAAAATGTGTGCATTTAGTCTCATAATTAAACTCTTGCTTCAGATGAGCAATTCTTTTCAAATCAAACGATTATTATCTCTAAATGCATGTGCGCATGCATGCCCGTGTGTTTTGGTTGAATTCAACAGAACAAAAAGTCACAGAAATTCATGGTCGGTAAGAATCATCTATTAAAAAGTATTGAAATTATTGATTATAATAACCCTGCCCTTAGTAAAGTTTGATTTACATAATTATTTCCTGCTCATTCATTATTCCTTGCACAGGCCTCCAGAGGATAATTGAAATCATTTCGTCGGAGATCACAAACAATTTTAATTGCTTTGGAAATATGATTTTTTTTTTTTTTAATTAGTAATTTTGTTGTAAAAGATCATTCCATATGTATGTACGCTTCATGTTATAAGCCAAAATAAATTAACATTTTCTTCTGCACTTCTGCAATATGGTATATGTGATAAGTGAAGAATACATTAGAGATGTATTATTTTTGTTCCAGTTACATCGGTAAAAAGCATCAATGTAGAACGAGATTCATTAATTCTGCAATATGGTTTGATAATTGCTGAATAAATAAGAGAGGTATTAACTTTGTTCCAGTTACATCAGTAAAAAAAAGCATCAATATGAGATTAAAATCATGAAAAACAAGTGCATATGTTGCATCAATGTAGAAAAAGATTCATCACCGATCGTGTAAAATACTACTTGTAGAAATGGGAAACTGACTCGTGGCAGATCTATCCATCATTATCATTGATTTGTGAGGTTGGTTTCATTCAAACATTGTTGCTTTCCATTCATCAAAAGGCTACATCCATCCAGATTTAACGACATGTCATGGTTTCTCAATATAGATCTGATTGGACTTGGCCCGGGCTTAGGTGTCGAGCTCGTCAGCTCGGCTACACTACCATCCCGCGGCGAAGACAAACTCTAACCCGGACTAATTATGGACCTTGACAATGTGTGTCAATCAATCTTTACAACCAACACCTCTCGACTAATTGGTTATTCTTATTGAAGAGGCTGCCCCTCCCACTCCAAAGCTCTAAACAAGACCACACAATGGTAAAGGAGGGTTAGGAATAACGGTTAACTGGTACCCTTCATCACGTCACTCAAACTAGGAGTCTTCTCGAGATGTATTACATCCAATCACTTCATTACAGTTAGACCATCCGATGATCTATTTAAATTAGAAATTAGAAAGAAAACTTCCATCCCGAGTTGCTACTACTGCCATGCCACAGAAATTCAGACTCGGGGTTAAAAACAGACGATGTTTGTCTGGAGACCTGTTTGTTCTTGAAGGACTCGACTCGATGGGCTCCTCCCTTTAAGTGACGAGCCTGGGTACACCTCAAGATGTCACTCAAAACACCTGACATCATGTCAAGCGGTATCCTGGTCTCTTGTAAACAGTTTCACTACCAGGACCCCAGGACTCCACCATTACGATACCAACCCCTCATTCATCAACCCTCCTCGATCTCAACATTCTTCGGCCCTTTCCATCTCCCGGGCTGACAATAATGTTCTGATTTCTCCTTTCCTTTCCACTCCCTTCATCTCATCTCCCCTCCTCCCATTATCTTCTCAACTCATTCTCCTCCTCCTCCTATTCCTCATCCTCCTCCTCCTCCCCCTCCTCCTCCTCCTCCTCCCATCCTAGTGATTGGTGTGGTAGCAGGTGGCCTTCACAACGCTGATAGAAACATGAAAACTACTTTCATCCAACCAAAATAATGAACCAAGGTCTATGCTAATGGATGAGTTATCATGACATGAGCAACTGACACTTAGTCATATTTTGGTACAACTCACTTACAAAATGCAATAAAGAGAGAGATTCACATGCAAACGCCAGTAAATATCTTTGTGGATTACGTCCTACAAAGACCCCGCAATGAAGTTCTTGGGACCTAGCCCTGGGGTATATGTTAAATGTGATTGCAATTATCTTAAGCTAGCAGCACAATTTCATCTTCTCAAAATGGAAGAAAAGCATACCTACACTGAAACATGAAGTGCAAGCAAATAACATTTCACAAAGTGGTTCTCTGCTAGTTAGGTCTTTGGGAGAACGCAGTCTTCGTTTCAAGACAAGACAAAAATAAACACGAGTGGACAATCACATTCCCCCTATTTAAGTGTCGTGACGAAATGACATTATCGATTAGAATGTGGACAGATAATGAGCAACCTGATACAGCTAGCCCTCATTATGCCTTATTAAGAGATCATGTTGAGACCGAAAATCGATAACATTATTGTCAGCATGGTCTTCAATCACGAACAAAGGGGCACCCCTTAGCACCGAGTACTGACCATGGGGGTAACAAGGCCGGGACACCATCTGCCCCCTTTTATCAAGATTGCATAAAAAGGGGGTAATAGATCTTTTAAAATTGAGAATGTAACAATTTTTCTTACTTCCACGAATGCAAAGTGCTTTTATTGATTTTCTAAGGTACTGCCTAAAAGGTTGGATAGTTAATGGATATAATGGCATCCACCTTTCCCTTTTTTGTTAGTACACCTGAAGGAAAGTAGTTCTATTTTCTCGACAAATTTGTAAGTAAGAATGCCATCCATACGATGGAACACATCATTTTGATAGTTATCATATTTTGTTAAACTGAAATCACTGCACAGCCTATAAACCACGTGCACGTATCTGGATACTGTATGTTAAATTATAATGTAGAGCTGTGTGAACTAAATACCACTTAGAAATTTGCATGACTCTTACGGGTAATTATTTTATTCACTTCTTCACAGCGAAACGAACTTAACTGAACAGAGTTGTTGAAATGGAAACAGCGTCGAACAAGAGAATTGTGAACCCCACATTGCCCTACCCTCATGCATGGAGGCACAAGCTATTTATCGTCTCTATGCTAACTGGTAGCATGCTGTCCCTTCTGTTTACCTTGCGTAGGACCTCCTACCAGAGGTATTCCACCATTTTTACACCATCGGTACAAGGAGCTGGTATTGAAGACACCACATCCTACGGCTTTATGGCTCATTCCGCCAAGATAACAACACAACGCGTTAATTGCTTTGGGTCGAGCAACCACGAGACAATCACATTACTAACACCTCGGGGTGATTCCGCGTCCTGGTAATGAGGTGAAAGGGGGCGTGAGCGGTGACAAGGGTAATAAGCCCTCATTAGCGAGCCACGTTAATACGCGGAGCCCCAGCAAGGTTGGGAGGACGACTGGTAGCTTGCACCCCTCCCCTCCATCTCGACTCCCTAATGATCGTAATTATCGTGCATCTCCAGTATAGTTAATGCGTTCTGGCGATTGAATATAACAATTACACTGATGAACTCATTAGTGATTCGGAATATAGGTCATTACGGAGTACAGGAAGCAAATACGACACAATTTCTATAGGGAAACTTAGACCGGTATAGAATTATAGCGGGCATTATGTACCAACAATTACTATATCCGTTCATGAAAATATTTAATGATAATGTTTGTGCTTATAAATAATGCGAAAATGACTACTTAAAATTTGATTGAAACATTAAATAGAAGAAACGCATATTCAGTAGTTTGGTTTTGAGTATTCTTTTGAAATATCCGGCTGTTTGCCAATGGGACGAATAACCACAATCATTTGTTGGGAAATTATGGAAATCATTTTGTCACGCAATCCCAAATTTGCGAATGCCATATTGCCTAGGCCATTTGGTTTGTTTACCACCCGTTCTTTCACAAAAGAACTATTACCTTTAATTGCAAAATTTACATGATTATTGTTTGATACTAGTCACCGTATACCTATTTCCGTCTTGTACCTTTCTCTCGAGGAAGGCGCCTGGCTATGCTCCATCGTCAATGGTTCTTTGTCGTCTTGAGAAGGGGCTTCTCTCCAAAGAGAAAGGGAGAAATCACCGTGAGAATGTAAGCATTCTACCCACCTTTGATGTGGGTTGGTGACAATGGGTGCAATGATTGTTTCGAGGGGTAATTGGACTGGTATGGATTGGTAGATGATCCCGGAATCATTACCCCTGCAAGTGTAATTGGCGCTCCCTTACAGCACCGCCCTATTGTTCATTGCTTTTTACGAGACGGCATTTACAGGAGGATAATAAAGGTTCACTGAAATGGAAATACAAGAAGACAATAAGATCACAGCGGTATCGTCATAGCTGGACCACTTCGGTTGAAATATACCCCCATTGGTCTCAAAACCTTTTATCATGCTCGCACGGGATTGATTAATTCGCCTCCAATACAAATAAGCTCGAATTCTGCTCATTATTTTCTCTCTCGTTCTTTCACTATTTTCTTGCTACTTTCTGAGTCACTCCATAATATCTCAATCATTCAGAAGTCATCCGATATCATTCTTGGTTTGGAAAAGGAAAGAAAATCCACGCATATTGCTGGATTCGACGAAATTGATTTACGACTTTGTTCACAGTTTCCTGAATAAATAAAGATTTCGCCTGTTTGATTACCAACATTTACTTCTTCTCAGTAGATTTTCCGAAACCTAATTACCGAGAACAAAGAACAGAAAAGATAATTTGAACGCTCAGCTCAACTTCGATGTGATAGATTCAATTACTATGCAAATTATTTTAAGCTACAGATGGTACTCGGAGCCCATTACAATGCATGATTGAAATTGAATGTAAAAGCAGAAAGGCAAAATTTAATTTCCATATTAATCATTGTTTATAACCGTTGCTTATAATCAAAAATACAATCTGTATAAAATGGAGATTTCGTTTGGCGGTTTGATTTTTATAATGAGATATAGTCAATGTATTATTAATGGAAATTCATAGAATTCGGAGAACAAGCCTATTCAGGGTAGCGATATCCCATTTGTCATAACCGCATAATAAGTCATATTGACATTGTAATGAAATTCAATGAGAAAGCTAAGATAATAACTACCAGGCATTGCTATAGATTCCATTTATCTAATGCCGCTTTACTTTACAATGGTTTCAATAATCAGGTACTCGTTTCCTTGTTTTACCCTCGTCCAACCATGATACAAAAAACTATTTTATAATTGTTATCCCACGTGACACGTCACGTGGTAACTATTGGTCGTGTTATGGTTTCATGCAAGGCATCGACTGACAATAATATCTCGTTATAGGTAGCAATTATCTCCTCCGTCCACGCATTTATCATTTAATATCGCAATATGTCGTGCTTGTATGATTTCGAAAAGTAATTAATCGTTCAGTTACTCCACCATGTCGTTAACCGTACAGTGTCGTTGAAAAAATATATATTCTACCCTGCGTATCTCCGAGTTAGAAAAAAGTATGACTTTGAGTATGAGTATGAACATAATTAGGTATTGTTAGTCTGATTGTAAAGAAAACACGTTACGCCATAAAGTGATTCTCTCTCTCTCTCTCTCTCTCTCTCTATGTATGTGATGAAGTTTTACGCTTGTTTTGTTTTCTCCACGAACTTCTGTAAATATTATCATAGGACATCGAATCATGCTTAATTACCCCGTGCATTCATACAACCTGCCTAATTACCCTACATTAGAAACATGATCATGATTTTAAGTGAAAATATAGACGAACTGACGTCATAACCGAATCCATGGATATAAATTTGTATTTTTACATGAATTTACGACGTGTTTCGGTGGCTGTTATCACTGTATTCAGCATAACGAATCTGATCTAAGTAAAGTGCATAGATGGGAGGTTATTAATATGCAGAGAGCAGATCTTGAGTGCACTTTCGAACTTCAATGTTGCCCCACAGATAGAGAATGCCGCCTGAAAAGCATGTCGGTATACACAAAGTACATGTTCCCCAAGCATCCTGCATGTTCGTTTGATAATGGTATTGAATCAGTGAATATTTTGCATTTTCAAAGCAGTATATTTTCATGTTTTGTTTTGACATAATCAGACATATAATATACTATGAGCAGCATGTTATGATACATTTATTATTCAGCTTGTTCCATTCAAGTCTACTCTACTTCCTTTCACCTAATTTGTAATGTTGATTGTTATTGAAAGAAATATGAGGGGAATTTTACAAATTGATTTCATAATCTTCCCAAAGAGTAGTGATAATGCAAGTTCAGAGGTCATAGATTGAAACGAATTGTGGTGATCGAAATCATTCAACTCCTCAAATCCAACCAACATTTAAAAAAATACAGAGTGACTGGCCAAATACTGATAGATTCATATCGGTATGATCGTACATGAGATATCGATGGTCATGCAATTAAAGAAAATGAAAGTAGTCTTCCACAAATAGAAATTGTACAGGTTTTAGGAAAGATCGCCAACATTTTTAATGCATTACTCGCGCGATATAGGAGCAGGATAGTGGAACATGAAACTGATTTCCTCGGGCTAATATTCATACATTCACCATTCAGAAAGTATCGGATTTGAATGGGTAACAATACCCGAAAGAAAGGCACCACAAAAAGGGCCTCATGAAAACAAATCTATCTTGGAATATTGCGGGAGATTTCCCCCTGGTTGGTGAGCGATTGACGCATTTCGAGCGATGTCGATACAGCCATCTTTTTTACTGAGGCAGGTGCCGAGTTGGCCATGTTTAGAGTAAAGTGCTTTTCCTTAGATAAATGGCTGATTAGAAGCCGCGAGTGTGATTTCAACGAGCCCTCCATCAACTAATTCATCAAGTGCGAAACCTTTTAAAACGACCAGTGTGGGCTGTTTTATCTGATCAATACCTACTCTTCCTCAAACACCGGAGAGCTGCGAAAATGGAATAAAAAGGAGTGAAAGCAAAATTTTAAAAAGTGTTAGGAAGATAATCTGAGGAGGGCTTAATACGATTGCATCCCATTGAGAGGTGGAGTAAAATCCATTACTGAGAGCACTTGAAATTATAAAAATCAATTAGGGGTAACCTTAGAGAGGTATCAGGGGAGATCCACCTACCTTTGTCTACAATCTGGCTCCTATCCTGAGTATGAGACATGTTTGTAGATGGCGGGCTCATCGAAGGGGTATAAGCGAGGGTTGGTTCTGTGTATGCACAGGTGCACAATGCCTATTATTAAAACTCGATATAATAATCTATTCACGTCGTTCGTCCCTCCTTGTTCAATCAGCTTCGTCGGATTTGAGAGGTCGACAGTTATTTTGCAATTACGTCGCCTTTCTTCTGAAATCCTCCTTGAAAATCTTGAGATCTTGAAATGAAATCCTTTCCAAGATTAAAAATCACAATGAAAAAAAAAGTCGTCGGGAAGAGAGAAAATGTTCCACTGTTAGCAAATATTATATTTTATTTCCTCAATAGAAAATAAAGATTGGTATGACAGAGTTGTGGAGAGGGTAATATCTTTCACTCGGTATGAAAATATGCCGTACAAAGATGTACAAAGAGGCAATGCAGACAGTCACTATGGCAGCTCCTCGCTGGCAATTCTAAGATGACGAAGAAGATGGAGAGTGAGATGCTCCTGATGAATGTATTTTTATGTCGGAGATGATCCGAGCTTCTAACATCTAATGAAGGATACGGGGTAGGCAGACCGATGAAATGCACCGATACTTTATCTACTCTTCGCTGGATTGAATGGACCCGTAATGAATTAAACTCGGGCTCCGTAACCAAACCTTTGTCGGCCCTTACAATAGGCAGAGAAAATAGACCCCTCTCTTTGCGCTCCACCACAAATTGGAGTGGAGTGTTTACCAATTTTCCCAACTCGCGCTAATGACATACACCGCAATTGAGTTGACTTGATTAAACTCAAAGGAGGGTTAAAGGGGGCAGGAAAAAACGAAGAGGGAAATCAGTGGTGGTAATTAACTTGCATCGAATTAGATTGAATAACTGAATGAGGCGGGAAACACTATGTAAACAAAAATCTCATTAAGTTAGTTTCATTTAGCTGCTATCAGACGGCACAGCGGGTTCATTAGCGAAACACTGGCAATGAATTCAAGCTGACTCTCGGCGACGTGATTCCTTGAAATAACTCTGCATAACATGAAGTAAGACGAGAGCGGAATGGAATTATCAGAGTTAAATTCAATCATATCAGATGATACTCGGCTGAAATAAAGCCGGGGTAAAGATGCGTGTTCACTCCAAGAAAGAATAAAGTCTGATTTATAGTTTGATCCCAGCATCCACATTCAGAAGAATCTCGTAAAGCAGATGTTGCGGGTACAGACTATGGAGAGGAGAGGTATGGTATTCATCGACCGAAGGCGACTACACGAATGCTGCTCTTACCGTGAATCCCTCGCTATATATAATGGTGAGGTGATCTACCCGAAGTCGCTCGCATTGATTGACGGGTAGTGGGGCTTCTTCTATCACTATAACGTGGGAGAATACTAGCATCAGAAGCCGTAGAAATGAAACATCAAAACCCTCGACTAAACAAGAAACCTCTGAAGGTAAAACACGGCAGTCCAAAGCAACACCACGCAACTCCGGAGCAATCAGCGAAAATGGTGGAAGGAGGAGCACACTTCAGAAGTCAAATCAACGCATAGAAGTGTGGATGTCTTCACGAGCTAGTGCTGCTTACATCGGGGAAGCTCCACTCGCGTCGGCCAGAGCTTCTGGGGTTGAAATTTGTCAACGCCTCGTACAGATCGCGGCCGTTCTCGTTGCTGCTAGCGTAGTTTTTATCGACACAGAGTTCAGATTATTAAACGTATTCTGTTGACAATCCTACACTTGTCTTTGCCTGACGGTTATGAACAATCCTCGTTCGTGGTAGATAACTAAAAACGTGCAATTATCCGGTATTCTGAAAGCTCCTGGTCGTCAGATTCGTAGTTCCACGTTCAGTCCAACGCGATGCCGTAGTTTCTCGCATATGCCTTGCACTGTGAATATAACACGGGGAAGTGGCACTGCATATTATACCGTTTGTTTACATGCAGTGTGTATAGTCTGTACACATTACGTACGGTGGGAGCTAGACGGCGATTTCGTCTGCTGCAAGCTGCTAGTCATAGATGCGTGCGCAGCTTGAGAGAGGGAGAGAGAGAGGGAGAGAGAGAGGGAGAGCACCCCTAAACACAAGTCAACGATTCACGACGCTCGACGCTGGGTTTACCTCGTAATGAACTTGGCTCGACGGCGGGAAAGGAAAATTTGTTTGCGGTTTCTACACCATTATAATGGGCTCGTTCAGTCCGCTCACAAATTGAGGTTGTTTAATGAACCCAGGCATTGTTGTTAAAGTCTCTCCACTCTCCAGTCTTTCTCTCCGCCCTCTCTTTACACGATGTTGCCAATTTCATGTCAGAAGGGTAAAATGAGTTTAATGTCGAGTAATTGATGAGCTTCCTAATTTTATGTAGATTACGGAATGAAATGCATGCATAATTTGGCACTTCCTCCTCTCCTTCCCATTTATCATGTGATTTAAACCAGGTTATTAGAAGGAGAATGGGGAAGAAAGAATATTTTATCCATATTAATTAATTAAAAAAAAAACGAAATGAAAATGAGTCACTTATTAGTTTGACAAAAATGAATGGCTTGTCCGTGATCAAGCAAAATTTAATTTAGAAGATCTGAAGCAATAGGCCTATATCATAGTTCCAACTAATTAATACATTATTTTTTTTAAACGAAATGAAAATTATTTATTTTCAATTCCCAAATAATTATCATCAAGAAATGACAAGGTCACTTGATTGTTAACAAAAAATTGAATGGCTTCCCAAGGATCATGCAACATTGAATTAAGATGATCTGACCACCCACTGACATTGAAAATGAGAAAAACAAGAAGAAGATTAATGATAAATCCTCATTACACGAACGCCGTCATCGTTATAGGGATACACTCCAGAAGGCAAAACATGAAATAAGACCATACCACTCCTCCTTGGTGTTCTTGCAAAAGACAAGAGTTTCCTAACAAAATTGCACCGTTAGCCAATACCGCCTCATTTATACGGGTGGATGACATGAAACATTATCATCATGAAGCTCAACTAAGATATAGGAATACTAGAGGTAAATCATCAAATTGATAAACACCCAAGTACCCTAAGTATTAGTAATGATGACCAACAGAAAAAGGACCCCTCCCCCTCCTTGTCATCGTCATAATTATGAGTTTGGGTACCATAATTATTTAGCCGGAATAATATGACAAAATAATGTGTACGACTGGGAAAAAGATGAAAAAGTATTTTGGCGAAGTATAATTTGATAAGGACCCGCCTTGATGGGCGGGCAACCTAAAAAAGATGAACCTGTAAACAGCCAGGATGGGCAGTTCCTGGAACTTTGTCGGTACATTGACTACGTTGTTTTTTGGGGGGTGGGTAGGCTGAAGCAACAATATCTCATCAGGAGGAAAATGGGGGTCGCAAGCTCTCTATACTTGCCATTTTCCTCTCACGGTGCACCCGCTCTCGACACCCTAATCAATTACCGTCCCGTCAGTCTCAAGACCAGCCAATAAACGAACCCTCGTTACAGGGTTAATGTAGTCGTGGGACAAAGACCCTTTGCTTTATCTACTCGGGCATCGACGGGCGGTTCTCTATTAGAAAGTGGTCATTTGACAACATCTTCAGCCTTATAAATAAAAAAAAAATGAATTCGTGTAAATCGTAAAGAACTAATACTTATTCGTCACTTAATTTATCTCTTTTTTTTGGGGGGGGGGGGAGCGGGGGCGTTATTGGGGTTCCTGCCTATTTAATATCTATTTCACCTCTTAATTACAAATTATTAAAAGAAAAATCTGATTTATCACCATATCCATTAAACACATTATAAAACAAAACATACTTTCATCGATATTTTTAGTGTAGAAACTGTCAGAAAAGTTTCTCATATGGAATCACCTAACCATGAGTCGACCAAGATTTCGTATTCAAGATGCTTATTTTGTCAACATGGAAGCATCAAGACCTGAATCCAGGATCCAGAATCGCAAGAAATGGTGGGGATTCTTCCTGACATTCTTTATTTCCAAAGAAAAGTTGATTTCGGGAAAGTCACAAGGGCCCACTGCTTGGACGATGGATCAGCATATGAAGAATAAAGTACACGTTTAGTTTGTAAATACCTTTTTACTTACACAAATAGTCAGATATTTACACTACATTCATCCGAAAACATGGATGGAACATGTATCTTTTATCATTTAATGCTATTCATAGGCCGATGCCTAAACTATGATGTCATATTTACCAAGCTCCATTTAAATTTCGTTTGTGCCAGCATTTTGAGGTTTATCTTTCACTTCCAGTTCTGAGAAACTCATCCGACCCGTGAAACAGGTGCCCACAAACCCCCATTATTCACATACAACCACTCTGCCAGAATTTCTACAAAAGAAACCATTTCACAGGTTCGCAGAATAAGACTAGATGTCTCTCATTGGCCGTTTTGCTTCTTTCCACGATTCGTTAGGTACCAATATAACTCGAGTCATTTAGTGCCGCTTGGCAGAGCTCAGCTGCGCAGTGCGAACATAGGCCGGTCATCATCGACGACCTCTATATGAGAAACCCGGATGAGGGCAACCCCACCGTTAGTTTACAAAACCAAACCCTACAAATCACGTTTTACTCTTTACTCGCTTCCAAAGCAGCATTCCTTTAAAGACCGTCAATACTACTGGGCCAGAAGGGATTATATCACCCAGCCAGGTCACTGACAGGTGGCTTTCTCATCAACTCAGCTCTCAACTAACATAAGAAAAAGAGGATCATGGGGGACCAACAGGCACCGATTAGGCATCATTTGCTATATAGAGGGAGCAAGTAGCTGCAAGTAGTACAGTGGGGCTTAATGTTTTTCGCGAAAATATTAGATGGTTACGAATGAAATATATTATGAATTGTCACGTCGTGTATTTGTCAACATACCATCGCGCCGTAACAAAGATTGACAGTCATGTTTATCTTCGAGTGTTGAACAAAGCATGATGATAGACCAACCCTTATTTGGATTTGGGGGCTCAAATCTACCTGAGTTATAGCACAAAGGAAGGGTTCGATATTTAAATGGAATGTGAAGAACGAATACAAATAGGGACGACCGTGCACTTCACGATCAACACTGATTTACACGTTCTTCTATTATTTTTATTTATCAAACACATGAATCCTTGGTATGGAAATACATTGTATCTACATGTATGTAGTTCACTCAATATTTTTTGAAAAACTGACAAATGAATGAAACATGAATACATAAAAGAATCATTAATAAGTGAACAAAATAATTATCAGGGATATTAAAAGTCGATTAAAGATTCACGAGGATTGTACCCAGTGCCCGGAACTCTCTACGGCTGTACAATCCTTTCTTTCTCCATCGAGTATAATCGGATGTCATTTGCTTAGCTGGTCGTTGAGCGGCTTAGCAATGACGCACCTTCTTCTCCATGTTTTCTTTTGCCATCAAATCGTGCCAAAAGGCCGTTTTCTCCTCATTTGCGCCTTCAATATTTACCCTCTGTAATAGAATTCAATGCAGCGCGTGTGCTCTGCGGATGCTGAAGAGGGCGGTGTGAGAATTCCAAAACGGGAACAAAGTTGTTCCCTTTCAAAGATGACGAAAGGACGAAGTGAAATTCATCCCGGGGCCCGGTCGGATGACGACCCGGAAGCTAATATAAAGCTTCTAGGGTCATAACTATGGGCGTCATCCCTCGATATTGATGGCGTGAATCCATTTTTTATATTTTTTTAGTGGGCACATGCAATAAAATGTTTTATTTTTCCAAGTACACTTTGAAAACAAAATCATTTTATACGCTATGAATTATTATACGATGCGCCGCTTGTGACTTGAATATTAGTAAAAGTCTTTGGTTTTGTTTGGTTTCATAGTTTTTTTTTTACCTGAATGCCAAGAAAGCATGTATATGCTTGTAAGTAAGCAACTAGTTCAATTATCTTTTCCTCACTTTCCTTCCCACTCCTCCTTTGTAGTTCATTGATCTGCCGTCTTGAAAAGAAACAGAAAACATCAAAAGAGATATTTACTCATATTGATAGAATTTGTAATATCCCCCAAAACAATGGTTTTTATGCAGTACTTTCTTTCTTAAGCTATGGTCACAAATCAGAGCAGCGACCGACCGATCAGTAGCCTGCTCGGTCGCTGCTGGAATTAAGCATCGCCCAGCAATTAGGTCGGTGCCCGGGCGGCGACCGCCCAGGCACCGAGCGTATTTTGGGCAGCGAGTGAAAAATGAGCAGGCGCCGCCTATTTTTAACTCCACGCTAAAACTTCAGCGGCGACCGAGCGATGCCCTAAAAACGAGCGGTGCCTGGGCGGCCGCCGCTCGGTGGCCGGGCAGCAGCCGGGCAGAATCGGTTAAAAACTCGCCGCTCGGCCGCCGAGCAGGCTACTTTTGGGTAATGTGACCATAGCATTACTTCGTGGAATTCTAAGGTTTCTTTACATCTGTGAAGGTAAAACGGTTTTGTTTTTCTCCTCCCTCTCCTCCGTCTCCTTCTTCGTGACCTTCTTGTATTGCTTCTTCTCCGCCGTCGTCATCATTTTCACCTTCTTTTTTATTTTCTTCTTCTTCTTCTTCTTCATATTATTCTTTTTCTATTGCTTATTCCCATAGTTAATAATTTCTTCTTGCTCCACACATCATCTGCAATCTTCTCCCATGCCTTTCTTTTTCACTTTTGCTTTTTCTTCTTTTCCGTCTCCTACATCGTTTACATCATTGTTTCTACGTCTCCCCCCCCCCCTTTCTTTCTCATCCGCTTTCTTCAACTAGCAATTATAATAATTGTTCATCTTTTATTGTTATTTGTTCTTTCACTGTTAAATAACTTCTTCTTCTCTTCTATTTCTTGTACGTCTTCGTCTCCCGCCCCCTTCTCTCTCTCTCTCTCTCTCTCTTTCTTTCTCTACATCTCTGTCGTAGTATAATTACTCTATTTGTAAAGTTGTTTGTATATTTCTCTTTTTCTTAGTCACAAAACGATGGGTTCCCTGTCTACATTTTTAAAGGTTTTTATTCTTCATGATCAAATCAGTCAGATGACCATGGACACTTATTATTTAAGTTATGCAAAACATTCTAAAGGACAAAAAAAAATTATAGTAATTTAGGTTAGTACGATGACCATGCACAAGTCGTGATAACAAGTAAAGAAAACGTGTTTATGCTCTCTCTGAAGCTCTACAGTGATTAGTTGATAATGGTACACAATTGCCGGAAGAAAAAAAGCTCGGGACCGGCAGAGAAAAAAAATCAAAACCAGAACGGGTTCAAAATTCTATTAAACGTGCTAGGGTATGGGAGGGTCTGACACCAGGCGCGTACGCAGGTCGGTGTTTTTTTCAGGAAAAAAAATGAATACTCCTTACCCCTTAGCAGACAGACAGTACACTGACAACAGACGAAATAGCAGACCGACAGCACACCGACAACAGACCGAGAGCCGACAACAGAACGACAGCACACCGACATCACACCGACAGCACACCGACAGCAGACAAGAAGTACACTGACAACAGACCAAATAGCAGACCGACCGCACACCGACACCACACCGACACCAGACAAGAAGTACACTGACAACAGACCAAATAGCAGACCGACAGCAGGCACGTAGCCACGGGGGGCACGGTGGGGGGGGGGGGGCACATGCCCCCCCCCCCAAAAAAAAATCCAAGATCGGTTGAACTTTTTTAGACCCCTTTTTTTTGGACCTCGATCGATTACAGTCATGTATGTGCCCCCCCCCCCCCCAAAAAAAAAAAAAAAAACATCAAACTCTGGCTACGTGCCTGACCGACAGCACACCGACATCACACAAACAGTACACTGACGACAGACCAAATAGCAGACCCACAGCACACTGCGACAGCACACCGACAGCACATCGAACAAAAACAAACTAACTTAAATTACGCAGCATCGCCAGGAATCAGTCGATGTGGTGTCGGTTTAATGAGCAGACTGCCTGAGGAAAACATTTTTTCGAGTAGAGTATTAAAGCCTTGACAGATTGTTTTTTATACGAGAGCTTCCAATGTTCCTTGTTCGGTGATTACATCATTGCACAAGGTATTTTGTCCGCATTTGTCCCTCTCTACACAGGAGTATCAAATGGTTACCTGGAAATGCTATATAAAAATATTTCAAAGACCAGCAGGAAGAGCAGTATTTTAAAGTGTTTTGACTAACCTCGGTAAGTTAGACCAAATGTTTAGATAGTCGAAATTGTTTGGCATACTATTTCCAGATCCTCACAGAATTTGTTGTATACAGTTAACAACTAAATTATTCATACGTCTTGTAAATGTTACGTGTTTGGTGTTTTTCATAACTCAAGAATGAGAAGTGGACTGGTTGAAGTAGGGCCTTTTTCGAATACTTTAAGATGTTCTGTTTGATATCGTATCCGGACACCTACCCCCTGGACACCCACCCCCGGATAACCACCCTCTAGCACAACTACTCCTAGGACAACTACCCCCTTCGGGCAACCACCCGCTAGGACAACAGTTTATTTCATGAAACATTTTCTTGCAGTTATTTGCAGTAACTGTGATTTGTACCATTTAAACCTTCAAACAAACATGCCAGTAAACCAACGAAAATCTTAAATTCAAATTTGCCACACCTGGGTCGAAATAGGCAAATATGTGTAATGATAATAATAATCTAGATTTTATAAAGCACTTAATACGAAATACAGTCTCTGAGCGCTTTACAGAGGTTATTAGCCCGGTCATCGGATTCATTCACGCTCAATGTGCTCCATCTCCACCCCTTGTGGAGTATTCTTAACATATGGCCATCGTGAGGGCATATGGTAATCACCAACCCAAAGGCTTTCGTCATCCTGCCAGGTACCCATTTCTTTCCTGGGTATGGTGTGGCAAATGTAGATTGATGCCTTGTCATAGGACATTATTGCCGTGTCAGGGATCAAACTCACGACCTTTGCTTTTCAAGTCACTGGGAATCGTACCTCCAAGTTCATGTGAAGTCGACTCTATGGGACATCTTTGTTCACCTTTGTCCTCATAGTTCACGTCTTGACGGACAGCAAATATAACTCATCATATCCCAGACTGCATTCTTGAGTGTCGTCTCGAGTCGTTTTGAGTGGGATCATGCTCATGGCAGCGAAGTAGCATAATAATGTTCACTATATTTTAATCAAAGTCTCATCAGATACGCATGCATGTCATAGGCGAATCCGAAGTCGAAAATTAATTTTCTCGCAACTACTGTCTGGAGGTGCATCTCGAATATTTTATTTCTTCCCTATTTCCTGTCTTTCTCATTCTCGTGCAATTTACCGGTGAAAATCAAGATTGATTCTTCCCCCTTTGTTCAAGAGAATGAGATATATTGAATCTACCTTAGCGCTTTCATAAGGCAGGGAGGTAATTCAAGATTGAATCTTTGTTCCGTTCGCCCCAGGCTGCCTTAAAATGAAGGCGTCTGCTTACCAAGTCGAAGCAGGTATGAATATTGCTCTTCTTGTTACACCCTTGCTTCTTAATTCTTCCCCTTCTCTTTCCCCCCTCTCTCTCTCTCTCTCTCTCTCCCTCTCTCTTTCTCTCTCTATCTCTTTCCCTCTTAGGAAGAAAGAACCAAAGCCCTTTACTGCCTGCCTTTCACCGCCGAGTTCCGATAACAATTATTTTCCACGACGAGGAGGGGAACTCTGGCGAAATACCGATTCTAAACGATCGATACTCATTTTATTTGGCTGGCAACAGAAATACGTTCGACTTTCAACGCACGCATTTACGCGCGCTTCTGATTACAATAGCCGCCAGCGCCAAACCAGTGTCGAGTGCCCCAGCCGGGTTTCGCTGGCGCGCGTCCATTTGGTAGCTTGCGGGGTTGCAACCCACCACCAAACTTCCCGACATGTCGTGCATGCAAAATCGAAGAGGGAGCTAATGTTTTTCTTAAGGTTTGAGCCACAAAAACCGATCCCAGGTCGAGATTCAAGGAGCCGTTGAAACAGGGACAAGTGGCGCAAGTTTAATTCGAGCGGTATCCCGTTGCTGGTTTGTCATGTCATGCGAGCGCGCGGCTGGACAGCTGAGACTAACTCCGATTTAATGACGAGTCCTGGAAACATCACTCGGCTTTTTGATTGATGGTGGAACCCGTGGTCGATTTCTTAATATAATCGTGGAGAAATGAGAGAGCCCCATTATTTACCACGTTCTACTATAATCACACCAAAGTAATTAAGTTGACGGAGGTTTCCAAATGCTATGAAAACACGGACCAGATATGTAATATCGTTCCGACCTCGTAAATATTGCAAAGTGTAATTGGGAGAGCGAAAACATTTTTTGCGTAGCAGAGATCGTTGTTGTCGGTTTGGTTTTAATAGCGCGTTCATTGAAGTTCGAATATTCATTGCTGAACAGTCTTCTCTACGATCACTCGTCTAAACCAAGCCGCCATGTTTTTATTTTTCATTTAATATTTGTATTCATTGCTATCAGCGTATTCTACTTTCTTCAATTCACGACCTCGAAATATACTCACTATTGTCTGTTGGATACGCACTTGATCCCATCAAAACGATGATTGTGTGTCATAAATATAATTATTACGAAGCTCTACAAGTCACTTAAGGGGATTCTTCTGAATCAGCTTCAATAAATCAATTATCTTCAGTCTCAGTATCATGGGAGAATCACGATGCACCACTGCGGCCTCCATGCTCTCACTCAATACGACTGTGGGTCTTCATATTCTATTCAATATTTATTTAAACAAATAATTGCGAATCACTATAAGAATTAGGGCAAGATCATAGATCTGTCTTTGCTTACTATCTATATCAGATTATAAAGCTTTGGCAAAATACCGAAGTTCATTGAAGACTGGGCCCGAGGCTGTATAGGACGAGGATAAGCTGGCAATTGATTGCTGTTTTACAACTGACCATGGTGCAAAATCAATTAATTGTACGTTCGATAAGTCAAACGTACAATTACATGTTTTACAGGTCCCAGTTCTTTTAATTGCCTCATTACAACGACAGACCAGGGGGTCCAATTTACTGTGTAGACAATGCTAAATGCGCGCGCGCACACTCACACGCCAAAAAAGAAACGCAACAAAAATCTGTTTGTACTATGTAGATAATGTAAAACCATACATACACACACACACACACGCCACCACCACACAACAACAGAACACAGCCCAATTCTTTGTGATGTTTCGAAAAAATTAAGTTTTAAACACACACCACGTATTGCTACTGTGCTGTATACCCCATTAATATATATACACACAGATATCAACAAAGAAAAGTGTTTGAATCTGCTCTTGAAGTCTATCCGTTCGGCAGTTGACAACATAGTTTTTCCTTTATATATTTTGCGTAAAATAAAATATAAATATATAAAAATAAATGGAGGAGGAGAATGTTTGGGATGGGTTAGAAGATGAAGATTGAAAGAAAATTGGAAGATTGTTGGTTTCTTCTGGATTCCTCGACTTTTCTATTCAACAATTAAAACGAAAAATTATCAGTAAACCTATGGAAGGTTATTAATTCAATAACACGAGTGTATTATGAGCTATTTCAGCTTCTCCTGTAAGCCAATAAGTTCTTCGTCGATCAGTTCTTTGCACGATATACCAAGAAACGCGTGTTGCTGAGCTAAGCAGCTAATAATATCATGAGGAGCTAGAAGCCGTATTCTAAGGCAGCTGGGTCCAGACATCGATTCAGGAAATTAAGAATGCTTCAAGAAAAGACCCAGCTTCATATCGCCCACAATTATTACCCTCCACCCCATTCAGACAACGTACACATATCATTCAATTATAATGCGCTGTCCCCACTGCCCGAGTCGTGATATATTTCTCCCGTTCCCATTTTCCGTCCAATACAGTGTAAGTCCAAAAAAAGTTTACACCTAGAAAATTGCTAATTATTTTAAAAATCATCTGTGAACAGTAAATATTTATATATCTTATGAAAGAGTGTTTTATCCCAAATCATTTGGTAACATTTTTGTGTGGAATGTGTCCACGCTTGGATGAACAGGAGACATTGTTTGCGATGATTTTAAAAATAATTCGCAATTTTCTAGGTGTAAACTTTTTTTGACTCACACGGTATGAGCATAGCGTGTGTGACTCGATCTACAGCTCTTCAAGTGACTCCTTTAGCTTTGCGGAGCACTTAATGGCTGGAATATTCCACAGGGAGTGGAGAATGTGTACGCATTGTGTGTGGCCGAGCTTGAATATGTTGACCGGGGTTGGAATATATCTGTAAAGCGCTTAGAGACATCGCCGATGTATTATGCGGTATATAAACGCGGAATGTTATTATTATTGATGGCTGCGCGCACACACCGCTCCTAAATTATTTTCTTGTTCGACTGCGCGAAGTATCAGAGCCACCATAAATGAGCTCGTACAACCTAGTTTGTATATGGTGTCAGTGAGGACGGGTCACCAGACTGCTTTAGTTCTCTCTTTCTCTCCCTCCTTCTCCTTCCATCCTATCTCACCCACTCATAAGTGCATGCTCTTAACTTGATTACGAATGTATATGAAAATTAAGAGTTGGCAAGCAAGGCGCGTGTCAAATACAAGAACTCTTCAGCCCTCCTCCACCCTCTCTCTCTCTCTCCCTCCCTCCATCTCGTTCTCCTTCTCTATCTCTCTCTCCCTCTCTCCCCTCCCATCTCGCTCTCTCTATGAATACACTTTGAGATTATTGGCAACTTGGTCAAATTAGATGTGCAAACCTGATCTAGGACGTGAGCGTGTTTATCGTGCGAGAAATAGAATGCACTTTGAAAAGTGCCGATTTCTACAGAACGCTGATGAATCCGAGTCATGCTTTTCTTCAAGGTGGTGAAATTGAATTGCTTCTTCTAGGATGACAAGCATATCATCTTTTCGAATTGAATCTTAGCATATTATACGGTGAGCTTTTCTACTGGGGCCACAAAATGAGCTTTTCTACTGGGGCCACAAAAGATAAACGAAAAACGAGTATTCACAGACAAATGCTGACCTGGGGAGTATTTCACTAAGATCGACGTAAGATGGATTTGAACTATGGCAGGTCGTTCATGCCACTAGTTCCTCTAAACATTCCTGGCTTTGGTTTTTTCAAGGGACATACAAATCGTGGTCACAAATCTACATAATCCACATTTTAGATAAAAATATCATCTAGAGATCATAATTTATAAGGTTTTATCCCTCTAATTTTACATCTGGTTCAAGAACTTTTAAGGGCATAAATCGCATACCGTAGTATAAGTCCCAAGCCTTAAATGTAAATTAAGTTTACAATTTAAGTAACTCTTTTTCTTCAACAATTAACTATAAGCAAATGTAAATTATGTAGATTTTGTGACGTCCCTTTTGTGACATGAATGGCCTGCCATAGTTCAAGTCCAACCTAAGTCCATCTTAGTCTTTGTGAAACACCACCCTGACGTTCATAATAGTAATCATCCAGGATTTGCAAATAGATAAGGCTTTCACAAAATCCTTATACCTCTTATGTAGGCCTACTATCAGAGTTGCCTCCCCCAACCACTCCCCTCCCCGCTCCAAGGGATGTCTTCAGCAAGCCAGGGGGGGGGGGGGGGCAAAGTGACTTTAGAATTTTCGCAAGCGACTGAGTTTTCGAGAGATGGATGTTAAGTGCCATGTAACATACGCATGTGAAACTATCCGAGGGACACGAGAGTCAAATCCACAACCTTCGATTATATACCTTCTTATACTGGAGAAAAAAATGTTTCATTGTAAACAGAAAGTCATGTAGGAATGTAAACATAACGACAAAACTTTGACTCATATAATGTGAACAAATTCTTGCGATTCATTACAGTTCCGGATTGGTGAATTTCTCGTATAACAATGTTGCAATTTATATTCAATCACAATTGAACTAGAAATGTGTATAGAATCAGCAAGTTAATCTCGCACCGGAACGAGACGAATAACAAATGGCCCTGCGCGGGACATTGACAAGAAATAGATTAAAAATCCAAAAGCAAAGAAGGGATCTGAGTGCTAAAACCGTATCATAGTTTGCCATTGGAATGAAAATATGTCGAGAATCAATGTTTTTTCATATCATCAGCATTGCCTCCGCTCTTCGGATCTGAAATCATTCATATTCCGCAAACCAATTAAAATCGCCCCTCTCCTGAACTCTCAATGGATACGGTACACCGTCGAAACATCAACAAACAACGTTAACATTTTCCATTCAATATCAATTGACCTATTTAAACTCCTTTTGCCAATTTCCATTTCATCAAAGGGAGTAGCTTCACCGATTGTAGGAGACCCACTTTTGTCGACAAGCTTACGGATACGTAGAGCTCACCACCGCTCGAGCAGTCATTCATTCATAATTTCAGAGTACCATTAAGACCCTTTCAACTCTCACCCCCTCTCCAATCATTTACTCCCCCCCCCCCCCCCCTCCTCTCTCTCTCCCCTCTCTCTCTCTCTTACCCCCTCTCTGTCTGTCTCTCTCACTCTGTCTCTGTCTCTGTCTCTCTGTCTCTCTCTCTCTCTCTCTCTCTCTCTCTCTCTCTCACTCCATTGATTCCTTTCTCTCATTTTCTATCTTCCTCTCTTTCATATAAACCAATTTCCTCTCCTCTCCCCTCCCTTTTCCGCCCATCTTCTCCTTTCGCTTTTAGTTATCCCTGTTGCTAACTCCCCCTCCTTCTATCTTCCTCTCACTCTCTTTCTCTCTTCTTCTTCTTCTTCTGGAGTGATTAAAACGTACTTTATACTGCTAATAATGAGGAGATGGATGACATTGGTGGATAACTCCCCTACATCCTCCCTCTATACACACCCACGCAGGCGCACTCACACAAACACACACCATTTATCTCTCTCTCTATACATCCGTCAATACACACGTAATTTATCTTTCGTTCTCTCAGCCCCCCCCCCCCCCCTACTAACTCCCTCCATCGCACACCCTCAGAAATATTCACTTAACACTAATAAAAGTGACTGCTAAACATATGAAAACAAAAATATGAAAACAAAATTATAAAAACAAAATTAAATTTATGTTGTATTCAAATGGCAAGTAAAACAAATGGTGTACACAGACGGCATTGTGCACCATTCACTCTTTCTTGTTTTTTAACACCTTGTACATGTTGTAATGATTTTATATCATAACTGTTTTAACAAAATAGTCGAAAATCTTGACGACATAAAGTAAACTCAGAATGTTCAAGTATACAGAATATTGAATAATACAGTGGCTACAGAATGTTGAATAGATGATTTTAATATGGTTTCGACAAGTA